>JBBPDC010055110.1:0-11239 GCA_037974485.1 Hemigrammopetersius urotaenia
AGCTCAAACACTGAGACAACTGAGCGACTTGTCAGTGAACTATGAGGGCAAAATAAATAAATAAATAAAATAATCGTAATCGAGTTAAAATGTTAAATGAATCGAGATTTTGATTTTAGGCCGAATCGCCCAGCCCTAGATTTTAACCTCCTCTATTTCTGTTATTCCTGATAAATCTGGTCCATAAACGTTTATATAATTGACTCTTTTTTGTCTCTGTACAAGAACTGCTTACAGTGTAGAACTGGACGCCTGCCTCTAAAAGCTCCACGCATTCCATGAAGTGTGTCGACACCGGAACAGTTCCTTAAATAGCTAGAACTTGTTGGGCATGTCAGTGTAATGAACCGGTCTGGGACCGGACTGTTATCTTTCTAGATAATGATTACCTGGTATTTGGAGTATGTTCCTCACACACACGCCAGGTCAGCACTAGTTCAGTGTGTGTCGCCCCCTGCTGCTGGGGGGATGTATAACGGCGTGTTCTCCTGCAGGCTTGGCCGGGTTCCTCGGGGTCGTGGCGTACGGACTCTACAGGCTGAAGTCCCGCGGAGACACCAAGATGTCTGTCCACCTCATTCACATGCGCGTTCGAGCACAAGGGTTTGTGGTCGGCGCCATGACACTGGGTACGTTGATTTATTTATTACAAGTGAAGTCATACGTGAACACACCACAGCACACAGTGTGAACAGCACGAAATTCTTCCTCTGCATTTAACCCATTCACCAAGTGAAGCAGGAGGACGGGGACGGTGTGTGGGATGGTACCTACCTCAGAGGCGCCTAGCGGTCTTGGGAATCGAACCCGGACCTTCTGATCACAGGGCGAATGCCCTAACCACTAGGCCACTAACTGCCCCAAAAGCTCTGTTCCCTGACCGGGAATCGAACCCGGGCCACGGCGGTGACAGCGCCGAATCCTAACCACCAGATTTACTCATTCAAAATCCATTTCCCAACTATAACCATTTAATACTAGTCATGATAAAATCAGATAAAAGATCGAAACGAAATCAAATAATAAAATGTGGCAAAAGAGACCTCCTCAAGAACCAGGTCTTGCGCCACCTTGTGGACTAGCAGCGCTGAACAAGTAGGAATTGTGTACCAAAATAAGTGCTGAATGCGTTTATAACAGATACAATAGTGACGTGGGGGTTATCTTGTCCATCGTTGTTTGGTTCTAATTTGTTCTCTCCCTCCGACTGTGTTGCAGGTGTAATATACTCCATGTATAAAGAGTACCTCGCCCCCAGAGACCCTGACGAAAAGTGAGCAGAGAGTCGGAGTACGGAATATCCCACATCGCTTATCGGTGCTTGGTACAAAGCAGCGATTATCGCAGTGCGTAGGAAAAGGAATTGAAGATCAAGCCGTTTGAACGAATTATGAATACAAATGAGTTAGAAACAGAATTATTTTTAATATGCAGATTAATTTACACCTTTATGGCACTTTCTATTTATGTAAGAGATTATTTTGTGACTAAAGTGTGTGTGTGTGCTTCCGTATACGTGTATTTGGGGCGAGCGTAGGTTTTATTTTGTATTGAATTAGTTCTAGAAGCTTCCTTGAAAACGCTGAGACTGTCCACACACAGTCCAGCGCACGCACTTCTGAAAATACACACCATCAGGCATTATATCATGGAGGACAGGAACGGCCGCAGGGACACACTAACGGGAGCTCGGACCTGTTCAGAACGTTTGAATGAGAACGTAAAGGCGGGGGTGGACTTCACTGCAGTATTACTGAATGAGTACTTCCACCTTTACTCAGTTACATTTCCAAGAGATAAAAAAACAAACGAAAAAGTAAAAACGTGACTTTTTTATTGTTCAGAACTCCACATCCAGCACATTTTGTTTCAGTAAAATGTGTTTTTGAGACCAGCAGTCAGTCATGACATCACACACACCCCAACATTTGATCTGTAAACCTCTACAGGACTGACCCCCACCCCCAGGGGCTGTAACCCGTGACCCATTAATGTCACTCTTGTTTGTTCCTCGTTTGGTCTTCAAATGTTTTCAAGTCACTTGTTCACTGTATTTCTGCAGTAAAGGAAATAAAGGCACATGATACTCAGTACAGCAGCGATCTCACAGATCTGGAATCAGTTTTCTGTTCATTTCTTTTATACCCCAATCAGAGCTGCTGCGATACACCAGCCAACCGCCAACACCCGACCTGACGGGGTGCGGAGGGCGTGACGGACGTGAGGTTCTCTGTGGTAACTGTAGAAGAGAGCGTGGAGATGTGGAGGGGCGTGGCCTAGCTCTTTTCTAACCATCTCGTTTAGTGTCTGGTGGAAAGCACTCTCAGGTCAACATCAGACTACTGTGGTAAACGGGGGGAGGGTTGAGGATCTTCTGAGCTTTAGAGGGGGGTTTAGAGTTCCATCTCTATGTTCTAGAGGTGGTTTCAGGGTTTCTGAACCTAGTTCTAGATGCAGCTTTGGGATCGAGTGGGGCGGAGGCAGGAAATGGGTTCACAGGCAGATCGGCCTGAAAATAGCTTTATAAACACAAAGAGTTCAGGTCTTATAAACACATGAAACTCAGTGTTTGAACACAGCAGACTGCAAAAAATCTGCTGTGGACCCTCAGCTCACTTTCCCAACAATCATTATAATCTCAAATTCATCCAAACTTTGGAGGAAAAGTACGTTTCTTTCCGGTGTACTGTGGTTATGGGGCTCCCCGGTATTTTTTTGGAGGGGTGTGTGTTTGGGGGGTGGGGGGTGAATAGTATTTTGAGCACAATTAAATAGTATAAATTCTACAAATTTGTAAGGCATCCGTAAATAAAACACCATTTTTAAAACAGTCGTCTTACTCTGAGATAATAATACATATAAAACTGATTTCTCTGGAAAAAGTTACAACATCAGGAACATGAGACTAGACGATTGTCTCCAAAAATTGAAAAAAGAAACTGGCAGTGACCTGGGAATCACCCAACACACACACACACACACACAGTGCGCAGTATATGTGTGCTTATATATAAATATATGAACTATGTACTGGCCTGAATATATATACTGGTACTGGTCTAATACACTAATAATGGAATTATATTACATCATATGTAATCTGTTTTAAATCTTATATAAGATTATATAAGGTTTTCTGTTCACTGAAGGTCCAGTTCGGCACGAGCAGCACCTCTGAGCTTCAACTATCCAGTGAAATATGAAACAGTAACTTCATGAACTCATCGCTCTGGTACCAGGCCAAGATTTCACTTACAGAAATGATCTAAATATGACCATACAAGTCAACATACTGGAAAAACATACATCACTATTTCAGAAACACTAGCTGGGTTAACGGAAAAAGTCCGAAATGACACTTTTTTTGAGAGACAAGGATTTGTTCTGACAGTTCATAGATATTATATAAATATATCTTTAAAATTAGAGTATGGAATCGGAGTCCTCTGGCTGTTTCACAGCCCACCAGAACTTTAAAAATTCGTGTTTAAAAGGAGCAGCGGTCAGGGCAGGTTTGGTCCTTTGGTTTTTGCACTAAATGTAGTGTAACTTAAAAAAGAGCTTCTGTGTTCTGACAGGCATCTGATCATTCAGGTCTATGATAAACACCCGAATGCTGGTCTCTCTGTGTTACTATATGGCGGCGCTGACCCGTCCTGGGCCGATGGTCTTGTTCGGGTCGGTTCCTCTGATGAGCTGAATTCATAAAATCTCGTCTGAACGTTCGTTTACTGAAACAGAAGAAATTGTTACCAAATATCACATCTCTCCTACAGAGGAGCGCTGTGGGGGCTGCGGGGACACTGATGTGGGACGGGTCCGGTTCAGGACGGGTCAGGTTCAGGGTTGGTCCGGTTCAGTTCGGGTCCGGTTCGGGTTTCCCCACTGGGACGAACAGAACACGGACCCAAACGAACCTCCTGTTGCTCCGATATCTGGCGCTAGCCGTCTCCGTCCATGTTACTCAGCAGGTAAACGTCGATGTGGCGACCCGGAACCACCTGAGAGATCTGAAGGAGGGGGGGGGGGCAGTGTTAGTAGAACCAGAACTCTTTAGAATCGCGTCATTTTTAACCAACTAATATCGGAAATGAACCCGGAATATTAACCTCAAAACTGAAAATCGTATCGAGTCTGAAAACGAGTGTATCGTTGAAGCCCTTCGGGTCAGAACCCCGAGACGCCTCTGGACAAAGGCCTGCCCCGTCTCCACACACACACATTTATCCACATTATAACACAATTACTGCCTTTTTACTGAATTTAAACCAGAAAATGTCATATTGAAGCATGTTCAGGCAAAAAATAACATTTGGGTTTATCTTAACCTGTTAATGATGTAAACAAAACGATGCAGTTAAATACAGAACTGCACAAGAAATAAAGAGATGAGTCCAGAGGTGTGAGAAATATTGCTCCTGAGAATACATACATAAACCGAATTAGAGATGTTACTGCACTGTTAATGGGTTACAATCGATCAGTAAACAGATTATTGAGAGAGATTATATTCATGAGGACAGTTTTTGCACAGAACTGGGCCTTCATTCCTCTGTTAGTTCGATGATCTCAGGATCACAGAGAGGAACCGACTTTAACTCTCAGGGTTTAGATCTGAGAGACACTTCAGACCTCTGAGGTTCTGTCAAAATATCAGACCTTTATTAATGTTTTATTTCTCTTATGTCCTTCAGAATGAGGAATCACTAGAGGAGGAGCTGTGTGTGTGTGTGTGTGTGTGTGTGTGTGTGGCTGATTTATTGGGTTTTTTTTAATGTATGGCTAAAATTGTAAAGGCGACCTCAGTTTATAAAGTGCTATATATATTTAAATAAAAAGGTGACATTTATTGGTTCATTATTGATCGTATAATTGGGATTACTGTTAATTTTAGAAATGTTTTAGGGCTGCCACACAGATGAACCTGTAGGGGAGGTGCTGCCGGTGTGGGTCTCCTCCCGTGTGAACAGCTCCCCCTGGTGGAGGACGTTCAGCTTCATCATTCCCAGCAGATTCATTCAAACTCCATCCCTCAAATAACTGGCTTTTCTCCTGAACAGCTTCGAAACTCTAGGGGCTGTGAATTTTGCTATGTTTCACCAGAAGACATTTTATTCAGGTCTGGAAGGTCTGAAAGTTACACACCACAACTCAGTTTCACAGTAAGTACTGAATAACTCACATTACGGAGTGATTCACAGTCGATACTGAATCATTTTCAGTACAACAATGTTCCTGCATAACTTCTAGTAGTTATTTTCTAAATAGTGGGTTCTTTCATAGTAATTTCGTAAGAATGCATAAACACAGTGTCTGTATTTTGCGTTTTATTGCTTAAATAGACATTACAGGGTCACAGTGGAGGAGGTTTGTTTCATTTTTAATGAACAGAAGCACATTCAAGAACACAACTCGGCTCAGAGACTCGACATGAACGGCTGCGAAACTGACCCGGGATCAGTGCCAGGCTTCCGCATGTAACAGACTTGCATAGAATTAACACACACTAGAATTAGAGAACTATGTTAATAACAGGAGGAAGGGGTGGAGGTGATCAGTTGTTCATCAGTAGTTAGAATTTCAAGTTAGATTGTTCACACAGTGAGGGAACCTTCACAGTCTAATCTGTAGGGAACTAAAGGACACTTTTTCCCGCCCAGAGAACCTTTTAAAGCATCATACAAGACCAGGGTGCACCAAAATACAGCCGTTCAAATACGGATAAAAACAACTGAACTGTGTGTAAAGTTTGTGTGGTTTAGGGCCCAGTATGACTTGGTATGGGCAGTAAAAACACCAAACTACACTAAACTAAACTGCTCCTGGACCTGCTCAAACCATATCCAGCTCCTCATTAAGGTGTATCAGACTAGTGAACGTAGTTTAGGATACAGTATGACTTACTGCGAGCTGTAAAAGTGAACAGAACTTTATTAAGGTGTATCAGACTAGTGGACGTAGTTTAGGATACAGTATGACTTACTGCGAGCTGTAAAAATGAACTGAACTTTATTAAGGTGGATCAGACTAGTGGACGTGGTTTAGGGTACAGTATGACTTACTGCGAGCTGTAAAAATGAACTGAACTTTATTAAGCTGGATCAGACTAGTGGACATGGTTTAGGACACAGTATAAATGTAAGCTGTAAAAATGAACTGATCATTAAACCCCACCCACTAGTCTGATCCACCTTAATAAAGAGTTGGGTGTGGATTGAGGATCCAGAGTAGTTTTAGGTTTGTGTTTAAGATAAAAGATTTGAGTGAATATTGATATCTAGCGTTAGCAACATTAGCATTAGCCTCCACACAACCTGACTGATCGACCACGTGTGCGGTCCGTGCGGCGCTGGTGAGGTGGTTTTTGGTTCGTTTTGGTTTCGAAATGCACCATATTACAGAAAAATTAAACTTAAGAATAAATGACAAATAAATTATAAATCAATTAACATACAATTAAAACACATGAAGAACGAGAACCCAAAGGCACGAATGAAGAAAGACATGAAGGGATTTCAAACATAAACGTAATATGGATTCAAGTAGTACTGCACCGATGGCAAATAACTATCCCTGTGCACCAGATGGGTTTGATATTTAGTCACATTTTACAGGAGAAAACAGATGGAAAAGGAATAATCTGAGGTGCTGGTGTAACAAACGCCTTCAGTAAAAATGAGGTTTAGCCACGAGGAATTCTTTAAGAATACATTTAAAAATCATTATAGTAGTAATAAAACAATGAAAATCAATATAATATTTTTTCATGACCTTAAAAGTATTTAGCACTTTTTAAAATAACAAATAAAATATGATTACTGTTATAGTATTATAATAGTACTGGGATTACGTAATGATAATCATTAAGATCATAATTATTGTAACTATTATTATTATTATTATACTTTAGCACAAGTCCTCGTTTATCTTGTTCTTGATCTCCTGCCCTTGGCTACAGATTCCAGATCTTCTGGATTCGGTTCGGTTCCGGAGAAAACCATCGATGACTTGTTATTTCACGGTAACTCCTTCAAAATAAAAGTCTCCAAATATGTGGGACTCAAACTGAGTGTTCGATATTTTATGATAAACCATAAAATCCTCAAAAGAACATGACTGTTCATCCTGGAGTCAAATCTGATCATATCTTAGCCCCCTCACTGCAATATATATATATATGTGTAATGGTACACAGATGTCACGGTTCGGTACGTACCTCGGTTTGTTTTTGTTTATTTTAAATAAACTCCAGTGTACTAACCAGTAAACACACACTCTTGCTTATATTTTCATGTATGTGTAAGGCAGCAGAAGTGTTACGCCAGTAGGTGGCACTATTGCACCACACTCCGACCCAGGTTTATGATTTACTTGCGTTTTTTGGTCCCTCTGTGATTCCGTATTACTTCAATCACGTCTTCTCCGTCGTACCATGTATTCTCCGAAAGACATCATGTACCGAACCGTGACCCGTGTTCCATTACAGCCCTAATATACATTTTTTCCCCCCTTAACTTATGGTGACCCCAAGTGTGTGTGTGTGTGTGTGTGTGTTGGGTGGGTGTGTGCAGATGTGTCACACACAGTCATCACAGACTGCTACTGAATATGCAATACCTTGGCAAATGTGCAATTATCACCCTACCCACTAGTTTTACTTATTCTTACTGACTAAAGCCACCCCCCTTTAAGATATTTATAATGCCCTTGTATATATCCCATCCCCCAATGTCTGTTGTACCTATACATTGCGTGTATAGTGTTTTATATATTGTCTTTATATCCTGCACTGACACTTGTGACTTTTCCAGCACCTTTGTGGCATTGCCAGCTAATTTCGTTGTCCAGGCAACTGTACAATGACAAAAAGTCTTGAACAAAAGCTTACCATTCACAAACTGTGTTTGTTTACTCGGTTATCCGACAGGTGGAACAAAAACTGGACTCGAACCCAAACTGAGAATGTTTCTGATTAGAAAGTTTCATCCTGAACACGAATTTGAACAAACTTCCACGGGAGCAAGAGCTCCATTTAAATATGTTAATGAGGTCTGCTTTCTCTCTACAGTGTGTATTGTGTGCGTATTATTCATCACAGCCCTCTGAACATTGTCTGACTGTAACAGTGAAACAATTCATCAGAACTGTTCACACTGGAGATGAACGGAACCAGACGCCTGCCTCACAGAAAGTTCTTCCATCAGATGGTTCTGGTTGTGCCGCCTGACGCCCGAGACGCTGTTCTACCAGAGTTCTGAGAAGATTTTGGTCCTAAAACTAAACCTTTTCATGGTGGAGGGATACATGCAGGGCGTCGTGAGGTAAAATAGTCCCCAAAGAAAAGAGATTTAGTTCAGATTCACTATTTTACATCATCAACATCCATATAAACACATGGAGCGTCACTGGGGGGCGATAGAGAGTTAAACGGCTGGATTTGTGGTGTGTGGTTCTTTTCGCCTCCACTAGAAAGAAAGCGGAGTCTCTACGGTGAAGCGTTTCACACCAAACAGACCCTGAACACACTGGAATATGGGGGAATTTTGGAAAGGTAAGAGAGAATCCTCTGTCAAGGTGGTTAGTGTCTCGTGGGCGGTTCTGACAATTAGAAGCTACTTTTACTTAAACATGAATATTGATCCACATGGCTCTTCACTGATTACTTTCAATCGATTGGATCCAGGCTCCTCAGCAGCCGTGTGCTTCCCGTGTCAGGAATGTTCTTTATAAAAGCTAAAAAATTTAACATTTCTATCTCGAGGCTTCCTAAACCCTGTCGAACTTCAGGAACCAGCCGAAGCGTTCGCACAGATTCAGGAATCAAACTCAGGCTCTTCCTCAATGAGAACTGTGGGTGGGTTCCTTACCCTGCCACCTACATCCAGACAGGAGACTCCCAGAGCAATCAGACACTGCCATGCCTGCAGGGGGGGGGGGGGGGGGGGAAATGATACAGCGTTATATAAACATTAAAAAATGGTGAAGATATTTATATAACTATGCACTTCCTTCGGAAAACAACATTTATTCACTGCACATGGCATGAGCTCTCTTCTAGACGAGTCTGAACTCTTTAAAGTTAAACAGAGTTTACGGTCAATACGGAAGGCTGGTGTTTGAGTATGGATGTGTATTCAAACTGGATTCTGTTCGTTTTACTGATCATCAATCAGAAGATCTCAGAAGTGTGTGATGGGTGAACTTTTACTCACCAGATATCCGACGAAGCTCAGGTACGCGATGGACAGCAGGGCGGACAGGACGTACAGCAGGACGCTGTTCAGCGCCGTCACATAAACAATCACGAAATACATGTTTATGGCGCAAACCAGCAGGATCATCACGCCCCCACCGATCTTCCACACTCTGAAACACACAGACATGATACACACAAGATAAGAGAGATACACACGAGATAAACATAAGATTAACATGATACACCTGCGAGTCATAAACAGGAGGTAAACACAAGTAAAACATAAGATATATACAATGAGACAAACCAGAGACATACATGAGATACACAAGTTACACAAACTAAACAAGATAATTATCTTGAAAATAAATACTAGGTAAACAAGATAAATCAGAGATAAACATAACGAACAGGAGATAAAATGTAATCACAAAATAAACCCAAAATACATCGACATAAACTGAAGGTAACCACGAGATAAACACAAAACATCGTACACAAAAATAACAACAAAAACAAAAAAGTGCAGTTGTGTGTTACTCACAGTCCGTTAGCGAAGTCGTTCATGACTGATGTGAGGCTCGTGAAGGTGAGGATTGGGATCAGCGCAAATGGAAGCTGTTCCACAGAAAAACAACAGATTAATGAAAACGTTCAGAGGAAAATAATAATAGATACACTGCATCATAAACATATAGATTACACAAAGTTTACTAGAATTATAGAGTTTTTTTTAAAGCCATCCACACAAAACTTCTATTGTTGAGTCGTTCCGACTGGCCCTCAAAACCCCGCCCTCACGCTCCCATTGGCCCTCAATACCCCGTCCTCACGCTCCCAGTTGCCCTCCAAACCTAGCCTCCTATTGGCCCTCCAGCCCACTTCCCTACACTCCTATTGGCCCTACAGCCCTCTTCCCTACACTCCTATTGGCCCTCCAAACCTCTTCCCTACACTCCTATTGGCCCTCCAAACCTCTTCCCTACACTCCTATTGGCCCTCCAGCCCTCTTCCCTACACTCCTATTGGCCCTCCAGCCCTCTTCCCTACACTCCCACGTTTCTGTGATCTTTAAGGATAAACACGGACGCACCTGCATGCTCTGCAGAACGTTCAGGAAATCATTCATTCCAGTCAGATGCTGGACGTCCTGGAAGATGGCCACCAGCAGAGTGGGAAAGATCGCAATCGAGCGAGTCAACAACACTCGCGCAAACCGAGACCATCGCAGGTTCAGAAAACCCTGAGAGAGACAGACAGAGAGAGAAAGAGACAGAGAGAGATAGAGATAGGAATTACAGATTTGGTCCATAATCATTAGTTTCATTTGACCCTACAATTAAAGTCATATGACCTGTATACAGCTTGTCTATTGGATATTAGAATTTTTACTTCAGATGATGTTCTAGTGACAGTCTGAGCTATGAAAAATGAATAAATGATTTACCTCCATGACGAACTGGCCGGAGTAAGTCCCGGTCATGGTGGAGCTCTGTCCCGCAGCGAGGATCCCAATCGCCCAGATATACAGAGCAGCAGGTCCGAAGAAACAGCCCAGGACCACGCCCTGCACAAAACACCCAGGATAAACACACGCAGCACACTCAGCAAAACAAAACAGTGTATTTTATATTGCGTATTTTCATCGTTTGCTTGTAAGCTATACTCAAATCTGAATAATGCACTAAAACGTGAAGGAAAGTAACAGTGTGGACTTAATTACATACACAAAACTAACACTGTCATACGACGGCCCTGAAAACGGCACAGATCATTAATAATGTGTTGTTTGACTTTAAGTAATTAAAATATACATATATTTGTATATTTATATAAATTCAGTACCATGCAATAGTCTTGACTAGAGCCCGACCGATATATCGGCAGGCCGATATTATCGGCCGATATTAGTCATTTTCCAAACTATCTGTATTTATAATGGCAGATAAATGAATATTTCAAAAATAAAACACCCTTCAACCATGTCATGAGTGTTGGCGTTGTATAGTTTGTCCACCAGAGGGCACTCTACACCGTCCCTGT
>JBBPDC010055121.1:0-11239 GCA_037974485.1 Hemigrammopetersius urotaenia
GGAACGACAGACAGACAAACTAATACTCAGGGGAGACTGGCCGGTGTCTGGGAGGGGAAGGCGTGACGTCCGTAACAGTACCTTTAGTTGCTTTTAGATTTAATTTGTTCCTTTTTGCCAGATAGTGTATACTTGCATATTTCCTTTGAAGGATGAAGATGACAATGAATTACTGGAGCATCGCCTAATTATTAAATTAATGAATATTAATCTGTTGCATGTTTAAAGTGTTGTGTATATAAAGCAATGTAAAAGTACAACACATTTTATTTTTTACTATTTTCAGGAAATAAATAAAGAAACGAACTACAAAGCAGGCCAGTGCAAACAATTTAATTAAAGTAATTTTGACAAATCCGGTCTCTAAAAGGTTTCCATCTCTGTTGTGTGCAAAAATCTGTAGGGCTTCCTCTGGGCCATCTTCTTCAATACAAGGAGACTGGCTCTCTCCTCTTATAGTGGCAACGTTGGGGAACGTTCTGCCCTCAGGGCATCAGACTCCTTAACCAGACTTTAATAACTAGTTAAAATACTTTATCACACATTCTGTAAAACACACGACTCTCTCTCTCTGTTTTTTGTGCTGCTACAAACCGCACAGTCATATTTAATGCCATTTTAAATTGCACATTTATTTGTTGATGTCCTGCATTCTCCTGCACATTTGCACTCTTACACATCTCTGCTGCTAAACTACAGTACCTGTCAAATACTGTACTTATCCTCAATTGTCATTTGCACGATACATTGTCTTGTCCGGTCTCATTTAGGGGTATTGTTGCTCTTGCTCTGTCCTGTTCTGCTCTTGTGTTGCTGGTCCTGGAGGAACGTAGTTTCATTTTTACTTTGTACTATAGTCTAGACTTGTGAAGCACAACACAAGCCACCATGATGTGGCATGCCCTCTCTGGACTGACCCGGAGCCCACGCAGACACTTAAACCTAGACTTGAGGATCTCCACCCTGGCCCGTGTTCAGCTGTGAGCTGGGTTAAAGCATTTGGAACATTTGGAAATCCTGAAATAGAAAGTCATATATGGAAGTATCAAGTGTGTGTGTGCAGGATAAATACATGTACCTCTAGGGTATATAGACTCTTCTTTTTGCTGTCTTCACCTGACGTGTTTTCTCAGTGCTCCGTTGATTCGGTCACACCCTCGCAAAGCTACTGTATCAGCCTGTACTGATTAGCCCATGTTACTGATTGACACAGCCGTCGTCTGTGGACAGACAGGAAGCACAGCATTCCAGATAAGATGGCAAAATTGTCACCATTTACGGTTGTGATCATCATATTGTACCTGTTATTTATTGCTTGGATATATATGCACTATACGGGGTCCTCCAGATTGAGGTAAGTTGCATTATGCATGAGAAACTGATGACACGTCATAATACTGTTTGGTAGTTAATAGGTAACTACGCAGGAACTAAAACGTCGTACTGACACTTCAACTATTAACTGTCAGAGAGTTCTTCACTGTTAAATCAATAAGGACTAATGATTAGAGTAGTTAAGTATTAAACAGAAACTGCTCAGTCTGGCAGATCTTAGAGAGAACTCCTGTCTAACTATTGGTTTTTAAAAGACTATCAGCTGCTTGTTTGATCAAGACTGATCACTTAAAATGAGCCTATTCCAACACCAATGTCCCAATTCCAATATCCGTTTTGTGTGTCTCGAAATGCAAACTTTGTTTCTTCATAATTGATTGTTTGGGCCAGAAATCAGCCTATAAACACACAATGTCCATAATATTTTTCCTATTCACTCCTTTTTTTGCAGTAAGTGTACCAGTCATCATTTACAGTCAAATCAAAGACAAAATGGTTAAAGATGAAATGCTTAATTCCAAAAAAGTGTAGTCAAAATTTTTTACAATGGTGGGGAATGACACCCCAGATCCACTGCTTGATCTTTGAGACCTTGTCTTACCATGATTTTGAGTGCATCTAAAAATATACTTTGTATTTTTTAATCCATTAAATGTTGGAGGGGTACAGGCAGAACATTGTGAGGCCAAATCAGTCCCTTTAAAAAACATTTTACCCACTATTTTACCATCACGTTCCACATAAACACACAAGGTTGGTGGGTTTGAATAGGAAAATAATAAAATGGCCATGCTTGTGTTGTAGATACCATAATCCCTAGTTACATTTACCACTATTGTAAAGAAGTCTCTAGGTTTCTGTCCAGTGAGTCAATTAAACCACTTTGAATAGCTTGCTGGAATTCGTTAAAGACATTGAAAGATGTTAAATTGCATTAAAAACATTGAAAAGCCAGGCGTCCTACATTTACGCCATTTAGCAGATGCTTTTACCCAAAGCGGCTTCCATTCTCACTGGTGGTTTGCTGAAGATAGGATTCGAACCCATGACCTTTTGGTCCGAAGTATCCAACCCACTGAGCTACTACCACTTTTCACTGAACAAAACAAATACAAAACACGACACTTTTCTAAAACCTGCGCGAGGGTAAAGTACACGCCTTTATTGGTCTGAAGTGCACCCTGAGGTCCGCGGCAGATTCCTAGAGAAGATAAGCCTCACCCAACACTAAACCCATAAAACATGTTCGTGCATCTGTCTCTCCTTCCTCATTTAGAAATGAGTTCCAGCACGATTCACTCTTCCAGAGACCGGCTCCTCCAGCCTGGCTCTGGACGAAGATAGTGGACAGCACCATAAGAGCTCCTCCGATGATGACTAACAGGACATGGTACGCAGCAAAGGATATGGATGAGGCTGAAAAAGATCAAAAAGCTTTGAACACTCTAGATCGGCCCAGAACCAACATTCAACAAGATTTATCGAACAGATTAGAAAAAGCTAAAAATGCTACGAATAGTAAAATAGCAGCTAGACCTCGTCCGTCAACATTTGGCTTTGCTTTTTTTGAGAACCAAGACTTTAAACTTTCCAAAACCAACTCCAACAGAACAAGCACTCGGACGCATTTGGTGAAAATAAACGAACCGAAGCCGATGCGAACTGAAGAAAACAGCCTGGAACATCAAGGTCATTTTAGCCAAAGAAATGACTCTGGGGACTCGGATGGATCCTTGAATAAAACACGCAATCTGACTCAAATCAGCGCCAAATCCTCCATATTTTCACCATCAGTCAAGCCAAGATCAAGAGTTCAAAGCCAACTCACGCCCATACCGGTCATGTTCAAGAAGAATTTTAAGAAAATGCCCAACTGGGGAATAAATGATGAATATTTGAGGAGCCACGAGCCGCTTCAGACGGTGAGTGTGAGATGCTCTGATTCATGCTAATGGTAAACAAAACACACAAAAAAAATTAAAAAATGCACATGCAGTTACTAGCAGTGTTCATCAGTTATGAAAAATTGATTGATTTTTATTTTACATTTTTCTGCCTTTAGGGGTCCTGTAGGGCAAATAATATCTTTTGCAAAAAATAACATTAATATTCACTGTCTGCATTAACAGAAACGCTGACTTTCCCTCTGAAATGGTCACAAATATTTAAAAGTAGGACCATGTTTTACTGCTAATTGTGTATCCGTTGTGTTTTGTGATGTTTCATACATATCAGTGTCAATGCTAGATTGAGAGTGGTCCACCATCAAAATAAAAAAATGTCTTGTGGTTAGTAACTGACAGTAGTATATATAATACACCTTCTGTCAAAAAGATTTATGACCCTTCATAAAACATGTCAGCTGTCAAATTCTGACATGTGACAGATTTATAATAGTATGAGATTTATGAGTGTGGGGACTACCTGGGTCTTATCGCCCCAGCTGTCTCACATGGTCAGTGACGAGGGTCTATTCTATAACGCCCAGGCATTATTCAGCCTCCGCAGGGGGTCTGTCTCTGCCCTGGCTCTGTCTGTGACAATTGTTGAGTCTCATCACCCAGGCATTATTCAGCCTCCGCGGGGGGTCTGTCTCTGCCCTGGCCCTGTCTGTGACAAATGTTGTGTGAGAATACATTTCTTAGATAGCTCATATGATTGAAACACCGCCTCTGATTTTTCAAGCTGATTACTAACCAAAGTAGCAAAGCATACATTTCTTACATAGCTCATAGCAAACCAGTTGAAATAACTTAAATGGATCATCTCTGTGACGAATGGTAAAATATTCTAATTATGAACCATTACATTCTCTGCGCCTTTTCAAAAACACTTTTTCCAAATTTTAAAAACAACTAAATAAAGCTAAAACCACCTCCCTTAAAAAGGTTCTAACAAGAAACCTAAACATGTGTCGAACATCTTTTCCAGTAAAAATTTACCTATTACAACAGTTAAATTATATTTTTATAATCATTTTTCTCTCTGTAAGGCCCTGTCAACAGCCATGATCTGGGTATGTAACACCATTTCTTTTTAAGTCTGGACTGACATGAGAAGGCTATTTAACATACAAATGTGATGATCCTATCAGACCACAATCTTAATTGCCTATTGTATCGTATCAAGGCGAGGTTTGTAAAAAGGTTTGGGAATGACCCACCCGTACAGACTGTATGTTTACCGCCAGCTCAAAACTTTTGAAACACAAGTTTTTAAATCATGATGGTATATATATATATATAAAACACGATTCACACAACTTTTGCTGTTTTTTTCAATTTAAACCATTTTAAATATTTTTGGTAATGTATAAGACCGATTTAAACCATTTTAAACAATTCCTTAAAAATGAGATTTAAATCTGTATTTATCACACACAAACACACACACACACACACCCAGAGGGCGCTCTTCTCGGGTGGGTGTGGCACAGCGGATTATCGGAGTCTCCCATAGGTGGGTACCACGTCTACGCCTCCAGACACACCCCCTTCCCCAGAATCCTTTGCATTGACCTATACATTTTCAACAACTTCAAGACACCACAATTTCAAGCTTTCTAGGACAGAGCTTTTCCGCCTACTTATACGCAACAAATCACCGCTGCAATCAGGAAAATGAGTAAGTTTATAATGATTATTTTAACATGAAAAATGTGTGTAATCTATTTTAGTATTCTTTTTCTTATAATGTATCTCTTGTTAAACAGGCTGGTATTTATTTCACAGGCAGGACATTCTCTGGATCTAAACGAGTTGACACTTATGGTAGATGCTCTTGCTTTGTAATGTTTAAAACAAATCTCCAAACAATCTTTTTACTATTTAGACTTATTAACTATCAATGATGTCTTATACCTGTAAAAATGCATTTTAACAGATTCTGATGAGGATTTTAAAACACCATCGCATTCAGGCAAAAGGAAAGTATTGTCTAATCTCACCCAGAACGAACAGGATGCTGCGCAAATCGGGCAGGTATGTATATAAGGTTTTTAAATAATTTATCAAGCATTATCAAATGTTGTACTAATAATTAATGATATACCCACAGCTAATGATAAAATAAACACACCGAGCATCTGTGACCAAGAAAACAGCCTGCAAACAATTATCGGTATGTATAACCCGTATGTGCATATATAACTTTTCCGACTGTAATTACACATGTGTCTGATATACGTGGTTGTCGCTGATCCAGAAAATTTGAAGCTACTTACAAATACGGTCGAGCCTCTGTATCAGGAACAGCAGCAATACCCCCCAATGAACGCGGCGGACATAGCTTCGCGGGCAAATGAAATAGGTAAGGATAACATTTTAACAGGCATCATAGTGTTACAGATGGTGCTCATAAGTAACAACGTGTCATTATGTACTGTTTAGATGCTCAAGGACCAAGTACAACTTTGGCGTGTGAACCACATGCCGCTAAACCCTGTGAACCGCAATCTACTTGGGACAACGACCAGCTGATTATACCCGACTTCGGGTACGGATCTTTGGAGCTCTGGAACACACAAAACCAGAATTTGTTTCAGGAGACGACCGCGGACATTGCTACAAATCACCAGATTTCCTTGACACACGCTACCTTGAGTGATTGTATCGGTGTGGATCCGCTATCCGCGACCTACGAACATCTTGGCGACAGCGTTACCGGCATTCAAGACCCGAAACCGGAGAGTCCAGCCAATGTGCGAGGTGATGCTGTTCAATTAAATAATAATGGTCATAGTTTGTCTCTGGGTGCTCAGAATATTGGTATAGATGATTGTTTAAGGGTTGATCAGGAATTCAGACGCTATATTACAAACGAACTACAAGTATTAAAAACATAGTATTAGCCAACAAAATGTGCTCGACACACTTTTGAAAGCGTCCAATGACCACAGCAGATCCATAGGAACAATTATTAACGGGCAACAAGATGTGGTCAATACACTTGTAAATGTGATCGATACACTTGTAAATCTGACGAACACCCACAACAGTTTCACCACAGCTTTTTCCGTCATAGACTGGTCTCGCTTGACTGAGGCTATGGCAAGTCTTTCATTGCGTATAAAAAGAATACAAAACAAATCATAAGAAAACGTTCATATAGATTTTATTATTTACGCTGGTAATATACAACCCCTTTATAAATGTTCTTTATTAATTAAAACTCTGTTGTAAATATCGCGTACCATTGTAACAATGGCACAGCCAGGTAAACGTCCATGTATTGATAGTACATCTAATAATGTCCTCTTTGACAATGAGACAGCAGCAAAAATGAGTGACGATATTCGTTTTTTTTTTTTTTGTAATTGAGCAAACCCCCAATCACCCGCAAAACTCGGCTAGGTCGCGCACGGTTAATACTAACAATATCGTATCTGATCAGGTTGCAGCAGAGCGTATGAGGGACAGTATTTATATCTTATGTGAAAATGAGCAAACCCTCAATGGCTCGCAAAACTCAGATACGTCATACATATTTGATATTACAGACGACACAGACACCGATATGATGGCGTTTTTAGTAGCAGTCTTTAAGAGGTAGCAGTCTGTCACATCATGTCACATCATGATGTGAATGCTTTACTATCCGCATCAGACGAGTATTCCTTAGAACGTTTTATTAACGCGATTGAAAAAGTGTTACAGAGCAATCAGCTCATTATGACCGATACTCTAGAACTCACGATCTCCATATTATAGAACTTTTAGAAATGCATGCTGTCGACATGCAGACCAGAGCTGGATTCGGCGTATCACACGAGGTTGGTTTAAAGGACATTTCAATATTTGAGCGGTTGTTGGATGTTAAAATTGTGGTGTTCTACGGATCAGACACTGGTAGTTTGTTGAAATATCATACACGGGTGTCTCCGCATACTAGAACCGTGTTTTTGTACATTCACAACACACACTACTATGGCATAATGAATCTCAAAGCATTCTTAGGCTTTCCATATGTTTGCCAGTTTTGCTAGAGGGATCACAGCTGTAAATATAGGTGCGATGTGTGTAACCATTCTGACTGTTATAAGAACCCGGGGGTTGCTAGATATTGCAACGATTGTGGCAGGTATTGTAAATCAGACTATTGTTTTGAAAAATAAACAACCTGTCATGACCTCTCGTAATGATAGTGCCCTGCCACAGTGTGAGGTCACGAAATATTGCAAAGAATGTAACAGACGCCATCACATTAGTCTAAGCACGCCCAAGCTGCATAAGTGTGTTGTTGGTAAATGTGTACATTGTGGTGAGGTACTAACTCCAGATAACAAACACGTCTGTTATATCCAGCCTAAAAAACTGAAAAAAATGGACTAAGTATATATTCTATGACTTTGAGACCCGGTTTGAAGATGGGAGACATAGTGCTAACTTTGTTTGTGCCATAACATTTGATGGTGAGGAATTTACGGCAGAAGGGCCTTATTGTGTGGACAGACTTTTCAAAACGTTCAGATGTGACCGGTATTCAGGTTATACGTGGCTCGCGCACAACGCTGCAGGGTTTGACAATTACATTCTGTTGGATCATTTTGCCAGAATCGGTGTCGCATCTAAAATCACCATGACAGGATGTCGCATAATTTTCATGTATGATCAGATGTTTAAACAGTGGTACATAGACAGTTATTCATTCATACCTATGCGTTTAGCCAAAACAACAGAAGCGCTAAATCTGACAACTTCTGAGAAGGGCTACTTTCCGCATAAGTTTAACATACATCAGAATGACAATTACTGCGGACCCTATCCCGACAAGTCTTATTACGGATATGAAAACATATGTCTGATAAGGATAGAACCGTGTTTGACGAGTGGTACACCGTAGCTGCCCGAGGTGTTTTCAACTTTAAAAAGGAGCTTTTTAAATACGGTAGAAATTACGTGGTTCTACTTCAGGAGGCGTGTATAAAATACCGTAAAGAGTTCATCGAATGTACAGAACTAGATCCCTTTAGCCTAGCCTCATGCTGCATGGCTGTGTACAAAGCCCATTTTCTCCCCAGAGACACATTAGCCCTCACACACAACAACGTGTATGTCAACCAGCACAAGGCATTCTCAAACATCTCTATTGAATGGCTAGAATTTGTCAAGACAGACAGAAAGGTTCATGTACAGCATGCGCTAACAGATGGTGAAGTTATGATTGGGAAATATTACCTTGATGGGTATTATGAACAAGATGGTGACAAAATTGGTTTAGAGTTTAACGGTTGTATGCACCACGGTCACACGTCATTATAGTCCAAACCACACACACCCATTGTCAAAGACTCCTTATAGCGTTTTAAGAAGGCACTTTGATGACAAAGTGGAGATGCTAACGAAGGGTTATGGCTTAAAAGTTGAAGTTATGTGGGAGTGCGAGTGGAAACAAGCCTAGAAAACCAATCCAACGGTTAGAGCATTTATGGTTACATACAAACACCCTGAGCATTTAAAACCAAGAGACAGTCTCTTTGGTGGTAGGACAAATGCTTAAAATTTGTACTACAAGGCTAAAGATGGCGAGAGGATTAGGTATGTAGATTTTACCAGCCTATATCCATTCTGCCAGGCCCGGAAACGCTACCGTATAGGACACCCCCAGATCATTCTGAAGAACTTTGCGCCTATCCATATAAGGGTTGCCTACTGTGGCTGTTGGGTCCAGGTGATTCCTCTAATCACTATTGGAGGGCGCACTATAAATAGGGTGCTCCCCTTAGGCTCATCCCTTCCTGTTGTGGGCATTTCCTGTTTGGTGCACCTTGCTTTTACAGCATGTGTAGGTAAGCAAGAAACTCACTTTGTATGGCCCGGTTGGTGTGAATGGGGTTTAAGTTGCTTAGATGGTTGAGGTTTATCTTTCTACAGGTACCTTGTGCCGTTGCTGTGGCTTCTCCCTCTAAAGTAATGGCTGCTACTGCTGATTGAGTTTGGTAGGTTAGCGCTATTCTGCTGTGTATTATTGCTATCAGATTCTAATGGGGTTTTGTTATAGGAAACCAGGAAGCAATGGAGGACTGCTGATTCCTCCATGCTGGAACACTGCTGCTTTGCCTCTGGGAGGGGACTGCTTTGCCTCTAGGAAGGGACTCCTCTAGGAGGGGATTGCTGTGTCACTCTACCCTTCCCTTTTACTGTTTTGCCTGTAACATGGAGCTGCTGTGCCTGTAACATGGAGCTGCTGTGTCAATACATTTTAAGTGCTTTGAACTGGAACTCTTAACTGTGTGTATCAGTGAAGGACATTTGTGTCCCTGGGGTTTCGCCCTAGTGATTTACTTTTGTTCTGTTTCCTTACTTATGATTGTGTATCATGTGTACTGCCTTAACTTTGTTTTTGGTTGTTGTTTTCAGGAGCTGGGTACCCGGGGTGGTGGTCCTTTGATGGTGGTGGAGTTTCCTTCCATGTGTTGTGTGTTTTAACCCTGTGATAGTCCTGTGATAGTGGTTTCAGGTGTGTGCATGAGTGTGGTGATCCAGGCTTTGTGGGCCCACCACACTGAATCCCAGCTGCTTGGGTTTTCTTTTGTTTACTTGCCCTAGCATACCACATTGGATGGCTTTATTGTCTCCTTTTTAAGAAAATATATTAAACATTTTATTAGATGAAACCACGTCTCTTGCCTCCTAGGTAAATGAACTTGTGTGTCTTCCAAATATTAGTTTAAAGACCAATATTTGGGTATACTCTTTGGGTGAAATTCCCAAGGTGGCGTTGTCGCAGCAGTCGAGTAATTGGGGACGTTTATGGGTGTGCATGTCACTTGAAAAAGAGACCCCCCCCAACAATCATTAATACCCCCCCCTCTCGCCACACATGAATACTATGGTTTGGTTAAAGCCACTGTATACCCGCCACACAGGTTGCTCCACCCGGTTCTACCCTACAGATGTAATGGAAAATTAATGTTTCCACTCTGTAGAACTTGGGCAGAACAGGAGAATCAGACCACAGCTTGTATTTCACAATGATGTAGAGCAAGCCCTTTCAGGCTGCTGGGTCAGCATTGAATTGTCCAAAGCTGTTGACAAGGGATATCGATACACGTTGTTTTCAGGCTATGTAAAAACTTTTCTACAACACAAGCAGGAGGCTAGCGGCTACCCGGCACATGTGTCAGAGGCTGATAAAAGGACCTACATAGACCAGTATCTCGTGAGGGAGGGGATCAAATTGAACCCTGAGCATATTTCCATGAATCAGGTGAAACGTAGTATTAATAAACTTCTCCTTAACTCACTCTGGGGGCGTTTTTCCATGCGCGAGAACCTCCCCACCACAGAGATGTTGAAAGATCCTGAACAGTTTACGAGGTATATATTCGGTGACTAGTATGATGTTACACACTTCATTTGTCTCAGAGGATGTAGCCTTGGTTCAGTGGCGTTTTGCTGATGGATGTGCGGGTCAGACGGCTGACAAACATGTTTCTTGGTGCATTCACAACAGCTCATGTGAGGTTAGAACTGTATGATGTCATGGATAAATTAGGAGATAGACTACTTGACACTTAGACTTGACTGTCTAATTTTTGTTTCGAAAGATGACGACTGGGAACCACCCCTTGGTCCGTATCTAGGCGACCTTACTGATGAGATAGGTAACGATGACTATCACAGAATTTTGCTCAGGCGGCCCAAAGACACATGGTTATCAAACTGCTAAGGGTAAAACGTGTATGAAGGCAAAAGGTATCACCCTAAACGCTGAAAACTCGAAAGTGGTCAGGTTAGACACTCTGATCGACCTTGTTGACCACCATGTGGTACACAGTGAGCGACACATCCTTGCACGCACCGAAAACATTGTTCGTGATAAACACTTCACTCTGAAAAACAAAACAGTTGTTAAGCGCTTCAGAGTCGTGTACAACAAGCGGGTGCTGCTCCCTGATTTTTCG
>JBBPDC010055132.1:0-11239 GCA_037974485.1 Hemigrammopetersius urotaenia
TTTAGAGTGAGAGATATATTTTTCATATTTAACATTTAGATTTAAGATCATTTAAAGCAAATCCTCCATGTTGGTGATGGCAGATCACAGCACACAGCCCAGCCAATTGTAACTGTAATTCTAATTGTGGTCAATTATAATGTCTTCTCAATATTTACAGCTCAATAATCCCACATTTTGAGTCGCCATTTGTAAAAGTTGCCTCTCAGAGACTTGAGACTTGACTTGGACTCTGTAAAAATGACTTGTGAACATCTCTGCCTGCCAGTCTTGCCTATAATGAATGAGAGGCCTGGAGAAATAGGCAACATTTCTGCCAGAGGGAGCTCCTATGTTACAAGGGGCATTATTCTGAAGAATTGATGCTGCAGTGACCTTATTTTGCATTAACAGTGGTCAGCTTTTTTCATGGGCAGTGGATGGGGGTGGGGGGGATTTCAAAATAGAGGGACAGAGGCCTTGGCAAATAGGACTCTGCATTCAAGCACAGAGACACGAAGATTCAGGTTACAGAATGCCTCCACTGTCGGGATTGTTTCCAGCAGGCAAGGGTCATGTTGCACGTCATGCAACTTGAGGAGATGTCTCACGTGTTACGTTTCTTAATATACTATATAGTGTAGGTTTAAACTGAGAGCACACAATGTCCTGGAACATAGTACTCACTGTATCACTCGCCGTCTCCTTCACAAAGAAGGCTTCGCCATTCTCTCCCAGTTTCATGTGTAGGCTGACAGGCTCTCCGTTAATCTCTATGTCAACCTAAACAAAAGTGGCAAAGATTTTCAAGACACATGCCTATTTTGTGCATATCATTTTGCACTTCTGTGATGTAAAATGCCAAAGAAAAGATGCTACCAAACTTCAATTAAATTCACAGGACAACTGGGGTGTAGGGCTTTCAATTATCGTCAGGTAATTCTGAGCTGAACCATTTGCTGGAAAAATTTATCTGGCCTAGTTCCTATAGCTCAGCCGTTACACTGGGCTTGAAATGTAATGAGATGTTTTCCTCAAAACTGACGGTCACATGGCCTTTGGAATACGAGTCATAGTTAAATGGGACACATGTTAAGAATGTGTACTAAAGTTGAGTACTTGCTCCAGGCTAAATAAATACATATTTGGAATTAGGCCAAAGGCTTGTATTTCAACAGTTTTTTTAGGTGAAAAGACACAGACGCCTGAAAATGGCTGACAAAGCATTTTTGCAAACGAAGCCAGTTTAACTCCTAAACTATATGAGCTTGGCCAGAAAAAATTAGATTTTTCATACTGGCCTGACATCACAAAATGGTTCACTTCTGAAATGGTCAAACACGGACTATACAGTCATGGCCGAAACTGTTGGCACGCCTGAAACTTCTCCAGAAAATCAAGTATTTCTCACAGAAAAGTATTGCATTAACACATGCTATACACATGTTTATACTCTTTGTGCGTACTGGAACAAAACAAAAAAAGGAGAAAAAAAAAAGCAAATTTGACATAATGTCACACAAAACTCCAAAAATGGGCTTAATGGACTTAATATTTGGTTGCACACCCTTTGGAAAAAAATAACTGAAATCAGTCGCTTCCTACAGCACATCTGGAAAGTAATCACAGCGCATCACTTTTTCCACATTTTATGTTACAGCCTTATTCCAAAATGGATTAAATTCATTTTGTTGTTCTACACACAACACCCCATGATGACAACATGAAAATAGTTTACTTGAGGTTTTTACAAATGTATTCAAAATAAACAGAAATCACATGTACGTAAGTATTAACTGCCACAATACTTTGTCGATGCACCTTTGGCAGCAATTACAGCCTCATGTCTTTTTGAATATGATGCCACAAGCTTGGCCACCTATCCTTGACAAGTTTCACCCATTCCTCTTTGCAGCACCTCTCAAGCTCCATCAGGTTGGATGGGAAGCGTCGGTGCCCATTGTAAGATCTCTCCAGAGATGTTCAACTGGATTCAAGTCTGGGCTCTGGCTGGGCCATTCAAGGACATTCACAGGGTTGTCCTGAAGCCACTCCTTTGATATCTTGGCTGTGGGCTTAGGGTCGTTGTCCTGCTGAAAGATGAACCATCGCCCCAGTCTGAGGTCAAGAACGCTCTGGAGAAGGTTTTCATCCAGGATGTCTCTGTACATTGCTGCAGTCATCTTTCCCTTTATTCTGACTAGTCTCCCGGTTCCTGCTGCTGAAAAACATCCCCACAGCATGTTGCTGCCACCACCATGCTTCACTGTAGGGATGGTATTGGCCTGGTGATGAGCAGTGCCTGGTTTCCTCCAAACGTGACGCCTGGCATTCACACCAAAGAGTTCAATCTTTGTCTCATCAGACCAGAGAATTTTGTTTCTCATGGTCTGGGAGTCCTTCAGATGTCTTTTGTCAAACTCCATGCAGGCTGCCATGTGCCTTTTGCTAAGCAGTGGCTTCCGTCTGGCCACTCTACCATACAGGCCTGATTGGTGGATTGCTGCAGAGATGTTGTCCTTCTGGACGGTTCCACAGAGGACCTCTGGAGCTCTGACAGAGTGACCATCGGGTTCTGGGTCACCTCTCTGACTAAGGCCCTTCTCCCCTGATCGCTCAGTTTAGATGGCCGGCCAGCTCTAGGAAGAGTCTTCTTTTCTGTAACCTTCCCCAGATTTGTGCCTGGAGACAACCCTGTCTCGGAGGTCTACAGACAATTCCTTTGACTTCATGCTTGGTTTGTGCTCTGACATGAACTGTCAACTGTGGGATTTTATATAGACAGGTGTGTGCCTTTCCAAATCATGTCCAGTCAACTGGATTTACCACAGGTGGACTCCAGTTAAGCTGCAGAAACATCTCAAGGATGATCAGGGGAAACAGGAGGCACCTGAGCTCAATTTTGTGAAAACTTGTACATATGCTTTCTCAATTTTTTTAAATTTTTAATTCATTTGCAAAAAGTAAACTTTGTTCATGTTGTCATTATGGGGTGTTGCGTGTAGAATTCTGAAGGAAAAAATGAATTGAATCTATTTTGGAATAAGGCTGTAATATAACAAAATGTGGAAAAAGTGATGCACTGTATATCCATCAATAAGCTTCTTACACCTCTCACCCGGAATTCTGGACCACTCTTCCTCTGCAAACTGCTCCAGGTCTCACACATTGGAAGGGCGCAATTTTGAGATCGTGCCAACAATTTTGGCCATGACTGTATGTTAGATGAGCCAGAATGTCCAATCAATTTGATTGAACACACCATATGAGTGAGCTTACCACTTTTTCCCGTGAGCGCAGCACCCCCATCTTGCCGAAGCGGACATGGAAGGGTGAGCATTGTAAGGAGCCGTCAGGCTGACGCACCACAATGACATCAATGCAGCCGGAGAGAGTCGCAGGGTTCAGGCCCCTGTACAACTCCTTCACCTGCACAAAGACCTGACCGGCCAGCTGCCCCACGTAGTTCATGGTCTGACTCTGAGGGACAGAGGAGAAACACTATTAGCATTTCCTACAAATACCAGGCTTCTGTACATCATGAGTGGTCCATCACTCCTCTCTGAGAGCCCAAGGGCTTGTTTGCATGAAACAAATGAAGCCCTGAGAACAAATGATTTCATCTCTGTGTAAAATGTCTTTATAAGGAAATAGATGGGGAGGCCGTTTGCAACACATCAGGAAAATTATATCAGTGTTAGTTTCAGTGTTATCTAGTTTATGTTACTTAGCAAATGAATGGAACTGGGTGAGCTGGGTGAGTTGTGTTGTTTCAATGAAAGTATGGTTTTAGATTTGCATTAGGGCTGCACAATACATCGCAAATTTACCGTCATCGCGATATCAACATGTGCAATATCTATATCGCCAAAGACTGACTGAACTGCAATAAATGGTGTTTTTCCAAAACTCTTCACCCAGAGCCACAGAGAAGAGGGCAAAAACATCACTGGGCAGTTTCTTCATCTGCTGTGCTGCTGTTATAGATTGTTCCTTTTGCTACTTTTTTCTGGCTAAGAACTTACTATCATTTTAATTATGTTTACATTTATTTAAGATTGAAAATTATTTTTTAAAAATTTTCAATTTTTTTCAACAATGTTCAGTGGTTCAAATGTTTTATGGGAGGCATTAAATGCTCTGTTGAAGTAATTTTTTTTAAAGTAAGTTTTTACTCTCTTATCGCATGTGATATCGCCATCGGAACACATTATCGCATATCGCATGTTTTCCTTATATCGTGCAGCCCTAATTTGCATCATACATCTATTTGCAAAATGTTTTACATGTTTTACTCACACTGTTCTTGTTCTCTATCTCCCTAGTCTACCTAGTCTTTGTACTGCTTGATTAATCGTTCGGCTTTACTATTGGCTGTAAGAGCCATGTACCCTGGAGCTGATCCTACAGTGCAATCCTAAAACAGCTGGATAATCCTTTAACAACACTAAATTATAACTGAACACATGAATTAATAATTAAATGAACAGAACTGCATTAAGGAAGAATTTACTCAAACAAGTGTACAAGAGGCGAACGCGAATGTGCCCAAAGCTGAGAGGTGGAAAAGAAACCAAGGCTTGAAAATAATATATTATTAATAGTTCTGACAAGAAAAGAAATTCTGCCTGGTTGACATTTTCCTGGGGTCACTTGCACACTTTCAAAGCTCATCACTTTGAGGCCAATTATGGCATAGTTTTCAGCTCAGGCTTATTATGCCCCAAGGTTTATTTTTCAGGATTAGTACAGACAACAATGCAAATGGAGTTATTTTTAAAGAGTCCTAAAAAAACCATTCTTTCTGATGGGATCATGCCACTCTCCAGTCCATACATGTAAGATACAAACACAGCCCTGTAATGAATTCACTAGTTCTGAGACGTCACTATAACAAGCAGATTTATACAGCTGCCTAATAAGCCTACAGCAGTTTAGCTCGGTCCATTCATGTTGGAGTAACGAGGAATGCGTTCTGAATGATGACCAATACAGGGCAGCCAATTAGAACAGAGATCCAATCCTTCACATTTAAAAAATGTAGCAAAATAACCAGGCTGTTTAATTCTAAGGGATTAACAGATGTTTTAAAATAGTCATGTCCAAACAAATTATGATGGTTTTTGGCATGAAACCCCACAAACCTTAAAGGGGACCTCACAGAAAGAAATAAAATGTAGGATCTGGCTCTTTTAAGTCAGAATGGAAGCATGATCCTGCAAAGATTAGCAAGAGACAAAACAATACAAATGAAAATAATGTAGCGAAGTCTCAGAGGAATGTTGTTTGTTTCACCGTGTACAGCGTATGCGGAGAATACACATATTACACTTGACTTGACTTGTGGGAGTTTGTCCCCTCTTTGCTGCAGTTTCGCCTTTCTACTAGTCTTTCTACTAGAAACACTGCAGTGGGGATTTGATTGCATACAGCCACAAGAGCATTAGCAATGCTGGGCATGGTGACCTTAGACTTTATTTTGGCAGGTCTTTTCTATTGAATTTTGTTGTGTGTGCACAACTGAACGTTCGTATTAGCAATGGATGCACTTAAAGTAGCTAAATTAGCTAACTAGAAGAGTTTGCTGGATACTTTGTGTATAGTAGAATATGTTGAGCAAGTATAGTATGTCTTAATGCTGTCTTCAATGTCTCTGTGTCTGACAAAGAAGTACCTTCTCTACCAGACAATTAGAAAATGTAGGCTAAATAATTGCCCAAGTTGCAAATTAAATGCTGAACAAACTTCAGACGTGGACCTCTTGCATCAGTCAAACTGCAATCTGGCTCTTGGCACATCAGGGTGAAAGGCTGAATGCGATTTTCAACTCTACTCAGAGACATAGTGCCTGCTGCAAAATTGCTGAAAAAAGAGGATTACAGAACCACAGCCTTGCCAGTGACAGCCTGATGCCAGGGTACAATCAGCAATGACCTCTGGACAGGCAGAGCAAGTGGCCAACAGTATTAAAATGCTTTTAAAATGAACCCAGTTTAATAATGATGGATCTCAACTGATCTCAACAAAACCCTCCCATGAGAGCCATAGGTATTTTTTGTGGTCGACCCTAGATCATACTACAATAACTTCTTTATAACCGCTCTCTACAAGGCATTTCATTAGTAAACTGCAATAAATCGGAGGCTGTATTAACAAATAACCATATTATTTGCTGCCCTTGGTGCCCTTAGTCACACCCTGGTCAAATCACAAGGAAAAATCAGCCATTTTTCTCCTAATATATGAAATTCAGCAAACATCCAGTGCATTCAAATATAAAGAAGTGTGTTCTCTGAAGTGAATGTGTACTTCTTCTCATTTAAAAAAATTCCTTGTCATTCAACCAGGGGTGTCTAAACGTTTAGCGTTTGACTGCAGAGCCACACTTTAGTCCTTATCCTTATCCTACAGAATGTATAGTAATGTACCAGACCAAGGCCTAATATCTGAGGGCCTTACAGCACTACTGCTGCCCCCCTATTCGATACAAAATACGCATTACAATAATAAAACAATGATTTTTGATTGTTGATTTTGGTTAAATGGATTTACCGCATTACACTAAATCCATTTAACCAGAACTGTGATGAAAAATTTAGTTGATCAGGTTTTTTTTTCCAGTACTGATGAAATCCAGTAATAATCAATAATCCTATTTTCTAATCACTGCCCACCCCTAGTTCTACAAGCTCCAAGCTTGTACACTCTCAGTACACTCATAATTCCAGACCCAGTTTCTTCTCCACAGCACCAAACTAGTACTCAAAACAGCCCAGACCAGGATTACAAAGCAACTGACTTATGGAATGACAGCAGTGTCAAAAACATGAGGGTCCCATGTTTACCTTGACAGCTCACCAAAGACCACCACACACGAGAATCATGACATAAACAGGGGCTGGAACTTCCTCTTTTGAGCAAATATTGGCCTTTGTCATCAGAGGAAGTCTTTCAAAACAGCATTTCCTCTACACCTAGCAGGTCACTGCTCTTCAGCCCTGTCTGAAGATAACAATACTCAGCCTCACACTTATCTCAACTGTCACAGACTGACTGATGTCATCCTCTACAAGGCAGTTCGTTTAGAAAGACAAAAAAAAATCGAAAATAGCAGCAGTGTATCTGAGGTGAGCTTCCATTAGTGTGTGTGTGTGTGTGTGTTTGTGTCTGGGGGGGTGTACAGGGGGCTGCAGCGTCGAACGTCAGGGAATAATTAATTAATTAAAGGAATGTATGTAAACAAATGGGCACTGAGAGCATCATTCAAACGTAGCAAAAAAGGCCCATAGCTTATAAATCAGAGGAAAATTGAAATGCTTCATGTGATGTGCGCTTTCCCAAAAATCTTTTAAAAAAAAAAAAAAAAAATAAAAATTATAATAATAATAATAAATATTTTCATTGGAATCCCAGCACAGAGCCGTTCAGTTGTGTACAGACAGCACACGATGGCGCAGAAAAACAACCACAGCCTCAGTGCTATTCCTGCTCCAAACACAGGTACGTCTCTATGAATGCATGAAATGAATGAACTACACACTCACTACATACCCTGCAGAAGACCTTTCCCGCTGTAGGAGCAATTCAGCACCCTTTTCACTCCATCGTCCGAACCGCCGAAAGAATCGGATGTTTTCTCATGGTTCGGTTTCTTTTTTGCTGTAATACTGCTTTACTCCATCGAGACTATCGTTATCTGCCTGCCTTTTCCACTGTCGCGGTATTTAAACCATTTTTTTACGAAAAAAAAAATCCTCCCTGTCCTGGCAGCCTCTACCTTTTCAGTCTCCACCCGTTATCGTACAAGCTCCGCCCATCGAGCCTTGACTCGCATGCTGCGGGGCGGCAGGGGGCGGGGTTTGTACCAATACGGGTGGGTCAATGCGGATCCGCCTCCCAACGTAACGCCACGTGTTAACCCTTTCCAGTGAAAACCCTCAGCAAAACACAGTTCGCTACAGAGTCAGTGTTAACGTCTATGTAAAAATTTACAGGGTAAAATTAAATGTTAGAGGTAGATGCATTTGGCCCAAACATGCTGTTAGACTAGAGATGTTCAATCGGTTGGTTGCTATACTTAATGCTCAAGTTTCAAAAAATCTATTCAGAGAACATCTCTCCCAACGCACTTTCATCTTTCACTACTCTTACATAAAGATTTAGCACTTAATACTCTCCTCTGGTCCTCACACTGCCCTGAAACTAGAATATATCTTATTATTGTTAGTCACTTTGGATAAAAGCATCTGTCAAATGATTGTACCGTAATGTACTGTTCACGTATCAGAAAATTCTAGTACAATCATGACATAAATTTTACAACACTAAACGTATAGGACAGTTTAGACATTAGAGTCTATTAATGTATTCTTTTTTAAAATTCTTTTGATGCTAATTTTCTACTGTACACGTCAATGCAAACTGTATGTTGTTAAAATATTACAAATTAATGTTTTTTTGTTACCTCTTTATGGGGCATATGGGGTATTTTTGCTGCATAAGTAAATGGGAAACAAAGAAATTCAAAGTCATTTGTTGTTTTTCTAATGATACATATTCAGTGAACTCCTAATCTTAGACTGATTTTCCACTTCTGATTATGGCACATCCAAGTGCAGTGCAATACATCTGCTTATACTGCATGTGCGTAATGCATGCAGTGCATTTTGGGGTAGTTTAGTAGCGGTATATGTGCATCTACTGCAGTACCGAAAGCTGGCCAGCCACTTGCAGTGGACCCTAATTGGCTCTGTGGGACAGTGGATATGCCATTGTGTTTAATGACTAATCTTTCAATGGAGTCCCGTCACGTGCGAATCTTCACAGTCCATATATGAAGTGAATATAATTGGAAAAGGACATGTTGAGACGACACTGTTTACATGCTTGTGGGTGCTGCAGTTGCGGTTACTATTATTGCATGCGTACATACAGGGAAGCAGTCATACAGGATTACTCGACTCACGTGGAAACAGTCGGGCCATTTTGCAATCACTCGTTTGCAACAGTGCTGAAGGGGATGTGTCTGTGATCTTAAGTGTTTGTGTGTGTGTGTGTGTGTTTTAGGGGGTTAGAGGTTTTACACTCCCAGGATGATGTACTGTATGATACCTGCCTCATAGTCCTGATTTGTGACATTTGCAGACGTGCAACAGGCCTGTTATAGCTGTCTGAACCTCATAAAATAGGTTCAGGCAGCTATATATGAGGGAGGGAGGACAAAATCATGAACTGAGCTTCATCTCACTGATACTTATGTTTCACTGTCAGTTTAGGGAAGAAGCGATTACAGATTATCTCCCAGACTCAGATTAATCAGATTAACAGTGACGAGACAGAACTGTATCAAAGAGCAATACTAATTTATAGTATATTACTATATTCTTGTGATAACTGTGAACATATTCATTCACGATGGTTTGCGTGACACAATGGCACATTCTATGCCAACATACCAACTCTGTTTTTACAAAGGTGATGGGCGGAGTCACATATAGCCATTTTATTTAGTGGTAAGTCAAAGGTTCAATACCCAACACTACTAAGCACCTCTGAGGCACCCTGAGCAAGGTACTGTCCCAGGGCGCCGTGTTCCTGCTGCCCCCTGCTTCACTTGGTAAATGGGTTTAATGCAGAGGAAGAATTTCATGCTGTTCATATTGTGTGCTGTTGTGTGCTCACGTATGACAGAATGGTCACTATCACTTTATTTTATGATTATATCCACTATTTCTTTGGTTTGCAGTGCCCGGCCTGTGTGTCTCCACCAGGAATGAATTTAAAATGTATCACAATCTTAAAATCAAGGATTTTGTTAATTATTTCATTTAGGAATGTCCATTCTGCGGGTCATACTTCTATTTCCTCTCGGGACCACTGTGAACAGGCAGTAAGAGGAATGGTGACTTTCACATCAAACCACGCTGACTTTGTTTACATCTTAGTGAATGGAATATTCAGCTATTTTTTGCCAAAACAGGGCAGTTTCCTCTTAATGCTCTGTGAATTGTGTTGATTTTGTAAGACAGCTGTCTCCCTCAGATGTCTGGCAGCATAACTACTTCTTCTATCCTTGATTTAAAATAATGATCAATACACTCTTCCATCTAAGTGTTAGTGAGTCGTGTTGTTTTTCCCATTCTCAGCTGACTGTGAACTGTTGTAACCTCATATGTTCCTAGAATGCAAAATAAGGCCTTTGGCTTGCTTGGTCTTTTCATTGGCTCGTGTATGTCTCTGTGTGGGTGGGTTTCTGTCGTATTTTTTTTCATGCTGGCTAATGTGTTGAACTCTGTATAGCTTGGAGTGCTGGAATTTTTTCCTGGAAAAGAGGCCCTTAAGACAGAGGTGTGTGTGTGTGTGTGTGTGTGTGTACACGTGTGTTTTGAAATTGGCAGGAACTGATTGTGTCTCTCCACAAATAGTGTCCTGCCCTCAGTTTTAATGCTATCTGTCCAGTTGATGTAGCAATGTAATAAAACGACGCACTTAGGTGCAGCCTGTTCACATGTGAGTGATTTCTAGGAACCAAAGCTACTGATACTAGTTTAGAACTACAGTTCTGGGACATCGAAGTATGTTCTTTGCACTGTAGTGCAGCAGAGAAGACATTAGGCCGAGAAAGAAGATTTCCGGAGACAAATTGCACAATGCATTGCACTAATAAATAATGATTATCTTACAATTTCTAGATAAAGGGTCACATAATGCTATGATTGAAAATGACAGACAACCACATCTATGCATTCAAAAGTGAGCTGTAAATATCAATATCTGTTCATGGTTCACTGCAGGTTTCTGGTCTAAACCAGGTTTCTGAATAACCATTAGTAATTCAGCCAGCTAGCATGTGAATCAAAAAAGGGGAACTGAGATTCCCAGGAACTCCCGGCCCATTCCAGGGAGGAGCTGCTGGGAGGAGTGGCTGGGGTTGGGCTTTTCCCACCAATCAGAGCCCAGAGTGTCATGTGACAGATAGCCAAGTGGGGTTGTGTGCTGAGTGCTAAGTGTAGTGTGAATGGAGGTTTACATGAAGACATTCCATTCCAAATAAGCCTTGTTTACCATGTAAATGTCTTTGTAATGCTGTACAGGCAGTTCTGGAAGATCCTGTTCTCACAGCTGGACTCAGGACTGCATCATGATGAAGACTTAGAGAATGAGTTTTATCAATCATTTATATTTACATATATATACACTCAACAAAAATATAAACGCAACACCTTTGTTTCTGCTCCGATTTTTCATGAGATGGACTTAA
>JBBPDC010055142.1:0-7500 GCA_037974485.1 Hemigrammopetersius urotaenia
CACTATTGCACCACACTACGACCCAGGTTTATGATTTACTTGTGCTTTTTGGTCCCTCTGTGATTCCATATTACTTCGATCACTGAGATTTAGTGCGTAGTTCACTGCCTTCTGTAGTGCGCACTGCTGTGGGTCAGTGCTGTCCTAAACGGAACACAAACGTTTTGCACTTAGCGGAAGTGACGGACTCACGATTCTCCAGCCGCCAGAATATCTGCTGGTTTTACTGCAGTGTACATCAGAAAATAAACTTTATTTACGTTACATTTATACCAACCAGCTGCCTCCGCTAAGTGCAAAATGTTAGTGTTCCGTTTAGGACAGCACTGACCCACAGCAGACACACCGATGTGCCGAAACGTGACCCATGTACCGAGACGGTTCGGTACGAATACATGTACCGTAGTCTGGCTGACCAGGGACACATTTGACTAACATGTATAAATGCATGTGGCTAAAATCTGATCAGGAAACAATCCAGATATTAGTTGCATGAAGTGATTCCACCTGCCAGCTAGATCTCCCGCAACCAATAGTATATAAACCGGTAACACAGACACATGCATCTGTTAGCTAGCATCTATATTTCTGCACATTTTCTGATATGTCATAAGGTAAGGTAGAATCTCAGCTGCTTGGATCCTGACATTCTCTGTCTTTCTACTTCAAAAGCTTAGGCAAAAATGGAAATTTTAGCTTTTTGCTGAGTGAGAGAGATGGTCATCTGGCCCACCCAGAGAAGGTGGCACCAGTTATGCGCTCTGGCATCGCTGGGGATTGAGGTCATAATCTCTTAATGATAAGGCCAACGCTTGGATGGCTGCGCCTCCAAATCTATGGATAAGATGCTTTTTGCCTGAGCATTTGACAAAGAAGCACAGAGAACATCAGGACACAAGCAACTGAGATTCCATTTTATGTTAATCTGATCATCTCGGACAGTTAATATAGAAGTATTTCGGACCAAGAGAGAAATTTGTACTTTTTTAAGTGTGACCTTGAGCTTAAGTGTGACCTAGAGTTCTCATTCTGTTGGTAAACTTGTAGTATTTTGAATAATATACAGCCATGGAAACAAAATACGAGATTTTTCCCTTTTTTCTGTTCACTGTTTATACAATTTGCGGCAGTGTGTGCATGTGTGAAAAGGTTGTTATTGCTTTATGAACTATTGCAGTGTGAGCTGTGTAAAGAATAAGAAATGACTCTATATGTGTTGTGAGTGCAGTAGTGTTTGTATAGCAGCTCTTTTATGAGCTGTGTTCCAGCAGCTTCACCCCTGATTCAGTTTCTGATGGGATGAAACACAGTCACACATGCACAGACCATGCTCTTAACATCACTGTTTTAATTGTTGCAGTTGTAAAATAACGTAAGTGTGTTGTTTTTTCTTTGGAATTTTGAATCAAGTGTGGTCAATAGTGCATTAAACAATAGTGACCTGCCCGTTTTACACAGACACACTCTCACAAATTACAAAAGCAATAACCATTAAAAAAGGCTCTAATCATTTTCCATGACTGTATATTCAAACATCCTATGCATAAAACAATCTGCATAATTCAGTTTTTGAGTAAAAGTAGTCTTTTTTGCAGTGGTGATGATAAAAACGGTCAAATACAGGCATATATATTACTAAGCTAGTAGTGAACCTATCTACATGTCTTCTGAAATAGCTTCATAATACTGAGATGTCTGGTTCCTTCAAGCACTGCTGTGAATAAATCGCTCCTAGATTCCACAACATTCTGACCAGTGCATTCCAATATGTGTCCATTCAGAGAGACTGTACCATGCAGTATTTATTCAAGCTGCAATTTCTTTTGTTACATTCATCTTTAACATTAGACAACCCTGCACGTGCCTGCCCACAGCCGAGCTGTGTGACGCCTCTGACGCTGTTACTGAAGGAAACTAGATTCTCAAGGTTACTTGGTGTCTGAGGTTGTGCTTGTGTAAGCGCACACGATTGTTTGTTGTCGGAAGTCCGGACAGCGTGGGAGAGTGATTTAAGTCTAGAAATCCTTAGCTCTCATAAAACAGTAGAACAGACTCTCTTACATCATGCACACACGCACCTAAGGCCAGGTAACAAGCTTTAAAACAGTGCTGCTGCATGTGCCAGCTGTGACGTGCATCCATACACCTGAAAGGACTTCCGTCATCCATACTTATCTCAGTTACGCTTAGAGACAAGAAATACTGTGAATGAATGGAAATGTTGCCTTTTTTAATTTTGCCACTCAAAAATCTTCGCCCTGGTTGTGCAAAAGTCAACATTGCTTCAAGCATTTTGGAGGCTGGAAATGCAATATTATCTTAACACAGCTATCTTTCGAATGAATCTTCTTCAAAAGAAATTGTTGTAATGTCCCACGTATCTCAAATGTATCCAATCAGCCAAGATGTCTTTTTAGAAATCATATGTTATTTACATCTATAAATACTTTGGATTACTTTACAGATTAACAAGCATTTAACAAGCATTAAGCAGTCTTTACCAGAATACAATTTTTAAAGCGACCTTCCCAACACAGCATACAAAAAAGAATATTGTATTATTTCATATGATATTATATTGTATTATATTATATTATGTTACTATCCATGCTATCTAGATTCTTGCCTAAGCATTTCTGTCTCTTTATTGTTTTACTCGTTAATATTTTATGTTGTTTCCCATCTGAATCATCTCTGATGTGTACTTTAGCAAACATGTGGATGTCTGTATTGTTTTCATAGCCATAAAAAAGTTAGAAACTTGGCTTTGGGCATTAAGATGAAAAACATAAGAAAAAGTGCTGTTACAAGCAGATAGCTGTCACGTGAACATGGCTAGCTAACAAGCTAACTGAGCCAACAGGTTATCAGCATATAAGCAACGAATGAGGTCATCCTATGTTTTCTTCTCTTTTCCATTGTATGTTAACGGTGATTTAATTGTTTGCCGTGTATTATCTACTTTTTTTCATGAAACTTGAAGTTTCAGGTGAGTTGCCAGAGTTACATTAAGCGACTGTGGGTGACATTTTAGTTTCATGTGAATTTTGAGGTTGCATGAAAGTTTCCCCATGTAAAGGCAGCCTCAGAAGACAATACTGATTATTACAGGCCTGTAGCAGAACCTAAGACTGAGACCTCTGGTTTAATCAATTCAAAATGAGAGAAAACAGATGAGGATTGCGGAAACTATTGTGACTCAGCTGTGAACTGCACCATTTAGCAGCCTGGATGTGAAACAGCTATTGCTATAAAACTCTGTCCAAAAGCTGCTGAGGTTCAATGGTGTGAATACATGCTTCTCAGCTTTTTAATAAATGTCCTGTCAGTGTGGAAGCGTATAGGTTTCAGAGAGCGAGTGAGCAATGTTTTCTGCGTTTCCTGACCAGCGGGACTCTGGGCAATGTGACTGCTTTATTGAGTCCCTTGGAGTCCCCCAAGGCCTCTCCACCACAAGCACTCCATCAGCCGCCTGGAAGAACATTCTCTTCTTCCAGGCTTCTCACGCAGCTTTGCAAACACAGACTCGGCTAAATCAATTTCAGCCAACACAGTCCATAGAGAGGGGAAGAGGACGAGAGTGAACAAAGTAATGAGACTTATTTGAGGTAAAAAAAAAAAAGAGAGAGAGACTAGTGATGTGCTGGATGAGGACGGATTAAGGATGCGTGCTGAAGGAAAGAGCTGGAAAGAGCAGTAGCATGACTGCAGTTGAGGGGAACAGAGAGAAAAAAATGCCACACAGCAAACGCTCAGAGAGAACAGTTACATTTTAACTCGTATCTTCCCCTAAATGTAGTCAATTAACCAAGACATGTCTGTAGTTTCATTTTGCCCTGGGGCTGTGAAGCTAATGTGGATGGAAGCTGCCACTTTTATAGATGTGTGTCATACACTAAAAGGAACCACAGCTTAGCTATGCAGCTAGCATGATGCTAATTGGTAGGGTTTAAGCTCCCATTACTTGCCACTTTAGCCTCATAGCTAGAGCTAAACTTCGAACACCAAACATCTTAGAAGAAACTTCTTCTGACAGCTGAGAGTGAGAGGCAACCAGGCACTGGAGGAAATGAGATATGACCTGCGTCACCAAAACATTCAGGCTGCCACATATGCTCCTCACAACAGCACGGGTGTTACCAGCAAACGAGTCCGGCAAATGCCTTTTCCCTTCATCCGTCAGTACCTCAGGAGGCTAAAGGAAATGCTCTCTGCTGGAATATTCGCAAGAAAGAAACATTCAAATGGAAAATGATGTCATGAGCGTGATTTAAACGCACCCTTCTAGACTCAAACTTGTCGAGGCGTGTCCTGAAAAGAGAGCTTAAAGAAAGCTAGCCTACAAACCTACAAGAGGTAATTCGGACAGTAGTCCTGAAAAAAAATGCTTTAAACTTTAATAGTCATGAAATAGCTTTTAAAAACTCATTTAATATTAATTTAAAAAAACATACCCTGACTTTTTAGCACAAAAGTTCAGCTTTACTGCTCTGTCATCTGGGTCCCATAGGCTAACATTAATCCACAGCTCGCGCAGATGACTGCTATTAAAGTCAAAAAGGAGTAATTCACGTGACCAAACCATGTACAAAGGACATTGCAAACTGCAAGACACTTGTTTTTAAAACCAGTGCACTATTTATAGCTGTGGCACAGTCATCCTAAAAAATTAAATAGATTCAAAATATCTACTATTCAATGGGCTGAGTTATGCAATAGGTGCTGTTGGAATATTTGACAGTGTATATAGGAGCAATGACCTGATGTTCTCATCTGGAGTATCAGCAGCTTTTAACAATGATTGCTGCACTCAGATTTATTGCCGTCGTTATTTCACGGTCTTGTGCGTGCTAAGTGGCTGAATTGAATGGAACTGAACTGAACTAATTGAATTAAAAGAACCCTATGAATGCTGGCTGATTATGCTCGGAAACTATAGCAGAACATGAGCTGGAAAAGAAGAGAACTTGGAGAAAGTGGGACACATGGGCCCCCGTAACCCTCACTATACATTACCTCCAAATAGAATTCAAATTAAGGGCGAAATTATGTAGCAGAGAGAGATGCAGAGGTTACATAGAGCATGGTAAGTGAAAGCAAGAGAACTGCGAGAGAAAGGAGGTCATGGCTGCGTGACGAGTTTACTGGTAAAAACAGCATAATAAGTAGGTTGTATAAACATTCATTCATAGAGCTGAGAGGAAGGAGGGGGGAAATGAGGCCATGCAGAATGAGGAAGATGAATTTTGTTTTGCCTTGTACTAATCTGACACAAATGCATTTAATACAGACAAGTACAAGCACACAGTGTGCTGCATGGTCCCTCATACTGCACGCTCAGTAGGTGGTTAGGGATTCAGATATTCTGGAGGGAGCCTGCATGTTTATTCCAGCTTCCAAAAACCAAAGTGAAGGGCTTGACACCCACTTCTTCAACGACCGCAGATGTTCACAAATTCACATGTTTTCTCCCGAGAGTCAGGCACCGCGTAAAAGGGCCTGAAGATAAGTGAACCTCGTTTGAGGTGTTGCTTTTTGTGGACTATTCATAGTATGGAAAGCAATTTTCAGACTAAGGACAAACCTGGTCAAATCAAGTCAGAGGCAAGACCACACTTTCAAGTTCACACTTTAGGTTTTGTGCTCTGGTTAGTGTCCAAGTCTGTATATTTTCTGTGCATTAGTGTACATAAGCGCACTAATGCACACTAAATGCTCCATTTACAGAGAACCGCATCAAAGTGGTATTTGGCAATACACTCTGATATTCTAATATACTGTTCAGGATGCTATGGCTACTGTGTGCCACAAAGACACAACCCATTCACTACAAGGCCAAAAGTATTGGTACACCACAGAGCTGTTCACAAGTCATTTTTACCAAGCCCAAGTCAAGTCTCAAGTCTTTGAGCTCGAGTCCAAGTCAAGTCTCAAGTCTTTGTGCTCTAGTCCAAGTCAAGTCTCAAGTCTTTGTGCTCTAGTCCAAGTCAAGTCTCAAGTCTTTGAGTGGTAAAGTTTACAAATGGCGACTCTAAATGTGGGATTTTTGTGCTGTTTAGAAGATATGCTAATTGGCCACGCCCCATGATTACAATTGGCTGTTGCTTAGCAGGGGGCGGGGCTGCGTGCTGTGATATGCCCTCACCAACATGGAGGATTTCCTTAAAAGATCTTAAATCTAAATATTAACCCTTTAATGCCTGAACCAAGAAATAATGGACAGAAAATTCTATTTTTTTTTATCTTTAGTCTTTATTAGGCTCTTTAACAAAATGTAAAAAAATAATAATAATAATAATAATTTGCAAGTATGTTTTTTGTTTGTATCATATTTGATACTTTGGGCAAAAACAAACTTTGCCATCTGTAAGATCCTTGGACATATATAACATCTAAATCTTTCTTTCTTTAAACAGCTACCTTTTTCCATCCTTTTCTTTCACTTTGTAATGTGATAACCTGGCAGCCCATGCCATTTGGAACAATAATAACTTGCTCAACTTCTTTGACAGTTGTGTTGACTGATTTTCCTTCTTTCTGCACACTGTACAGGCTTGTTTGGTCTGCAACTAGCTGTAACATTTCATTTGTAACAAATTGCTTGAAATGCATATATGGTGTGAACTCTTCTTCTTTCTTCAATGGCTTCATCTGCATTGTCAACAAATTGAGAATCTGGAGGTTCAAAGTCTGCCTCTCTCCATCTGTACTGTCTCTTCGTCTTTTTCTTTGCAGATTTTTGTGCTCTTTTGTTATGTGTTGCTGTTGGACTCTTCCTCTGAGCTTGTCTTGTCTCCACTTTCAGCTGTATGTGTCTTTCTCCTCTTCTTCTTAGTTTTTACTGCCTCTTCCATGATACTGTGTTGCCTGTCTCACTGTTGGAACCCTTTCTCCAGTTTCAGTTCTATGATCAATTCTTCCATCTTCCTCACTGCTAGTACTAGAGCTTTCATCATCATGCTCTGCATTGGCAGTCCAACTCCTATCTTCCACCTCATCATCTGTCTCTTATGTCACATCATATGTCACTCAAATTGCCATCAAGGAAGCGCAGGACAGCTTCAGTAGTGAACTTCCTCTTAGCATCTATATATTAGCCATAGCATAGATATTTATTAATTCTGAGTCTAATTATTTTGTTGTAAATATCACATTTCAATCTGTAAATTGTGTAAATAATGAATCAAAACACTGTATTATGGACTATGGAAGACAAATGTATATAATATCCAGAAAAAAAATAACAAATGACCATTGAGGGATTACCACTAAATCTCCCTCTATACCGGCTGTATACATTTTGATACAAACATTTTCTGCTCGATTTTACTACAAACTAAATGTAAAAAGTTTTTTTGAACAAAGTAAATACTTATTTAAAAATATTGATAAATATGTAAAAGAAAATCTCACCATAAAATCATCAAATGACCAATGTCCTTCACTTTTACATAATCAGCAGGGTGCTAATCAGATTCAGCCATTTTGAATTCTAACATA
>JBBPDC010055153.1:0-11239 GCA_037974485.1 Hemigrammopetersius urotaenia
AAAGTTGGGTTGGGAGCTGGGTCTGTACTACACAAGCTATGATGACTTTCACCTTGATATTTTAGTGCGGATTTACTTTCTTTCTCTCTGTCTGTCTGTCTCTCTCTCTCTCTCTCTCTCTGGCTCTCGTTCGCGACTTTTCCGGATCATATGTGCAGGGCCCTGCAGCCCCAAAGCCTGACATGACTGGTCCCCAGGACAAATAAGTTTGAGAAACGCTGACTTAAGGCAAATCCTCCATGTTCGTGAGGCCATATCACAGCATGCAGTCCAGCCCCCTTCTAAGTAACAGCCCATTTTAATCATGAAACGTGGCCAATTAGCATTTCTTCTAAACATTTAGAGCTCAACATTTAGATATAAGACTTAGATTTAACATTTACATTTAGGTTTAGATTTAACATTTAACAATTACACAGCAAGAAAATGTACTAAAACATAACACTTAGCTCTAAATGTGTGAAAATTGTGTGAACATTGGGCTAAATGATGAAAAAGTGACACGTCTAAATTTGTGAAGCTGTTTTTACACCCCATATCCTTACACCATGATAACAGGTTACTCTCAGTGTTTGGCTTTAGAGTGAAGTTTGCAGCAATTTTTATATACATCACTGCTAGCTTGATGCTTACAAGGAATAATGTGTTCTACAATCTTGTATAACAGAACATTCTACTTTGAAATGCAGAGTGAAAATCTTACAGTATATATTCAGCTTATTGTTCTGTATGTGAGATTTGCTCAGTGTTTTTGTTCCACACTGCCCCCTACACATGACAAATTATTTTTGATGTCACCACACACACACACACACACACACGTTTTTGTACAGCTTCACGTTGTGGTTGTGTCACTGTGTTTGCTCACTGCACAGAAATACACAGCACTGTCGGTAGAATCCACATCTTTCACTGTTAATGATCCTCTCTGAGGAACTGTTTTATTGCCTGAATATTTCTTCTCATCAAAACCATCTCCAAACTCCAGCTTTTGTGTGTAACTGGCTGTTAAAACTATAAGCTTCATAGACTCTCCCGGGCGTTGACGGTACCAGTACATCTGAGAGTAATCTACTCCCTTAGTGTGTTCACAGGTGATTGTAGCAGGCTGACCAATTGCAGTCCAGATTCTATCAGGCTGACGGACATCATTTGCTCCTGCAGCACCTGTGAATAAACAGTTAATACATTTAGTTGTACGTTGAATTCCCTCTTGTTATGTCATGAGCATGTATGACAGTATTGTGGTTATTTTCTGGATACCTTTGATCCAGTAGAGTAACTGAAGCAGTGCTGTAATTGTTCTGATCATGTTGACTCCTTTAAATGTTAAAAATTAATGAACATATCTTCATAATGCAAACTCTTACTGTAGACTCAGGATATGATATCATTTTGGAGGCCACAGACATGTTAACGCCCTCTTGTGCCAGTTTTATTGTTGTTTTGAACACTTCTTAAAGTGTTTTAACAGACTTTTGGCTGGTCTTTGTTTCATCTTCTTTTTTCTTGTTTAAAGACAGATAGCAAAAACTTCAAAAACTTGTCTACCCACAGATGCTGGAGCTCTGTCTCAGGGGAATAATAATAATGATGCTCAGGGGAAGGTTTGTGTAGTAAAGTGAGGTAATCTACAGCACTGTGTAATACGCTGCACAGATATACACAGCGCTGTCATCCACTGAAAGACTGGTTATGGTCAAAGAGTCATTGTCACTTCCATCAGCGCTTAACTTAATGTTCTTTTGAAAATCAGGCTCTTTATTGTCATCGTCACTGAAGAGGTATCCCATGAACTTAAAGCCTGTAGCCTGAGTGTGTTTGTACCACAGTATGCGGTTATAACTCGGTTCAGTGTGTGCGCATTTTATTTCTGCAATCTTGTCTGGATACTAAACGAGAACAGGAGGATTCTGGAGTACATTACAAAGAGCAAAACTTGGGGAGAGAGAAAAAGATAGAGCTCAAAGCTACATTCACACATTATTACAACCTAATTAATAATCTAATAAATGTAACAAGTTGGCAAAAGAAATTAAAGTAAGCCCGGGCCTGGGAGGTTTGCTAAATGGAGAGGCTCGCTTAGGTAGGACCTGACCGTGAGAGGCGTGGGAAAGGTGTTAAACAAAAAAAGATACCACTATGCCATGAACAGCCCTATGCTTCCCCCTGCTGGGAGGAGCGGGAATGGTATGGCATGGCAATGGCGGCCTCCAGCCTTTACCCTCACAACCTCCGCATAACTTAAATGTTCTAGAAAGAGCCTGTTATATAGAAACATTACACGTCTTTTCAAAAGGTTCTTCATGCCGGTTTTTCAAACATGGTCTTTTAGAAAAAGGGGCAAAGAACTTCTTGTAGCACCTGTTAATTATTAGGAGTATCCCCTAAAAGGTAAAAGGTTGGTTCTTAATAAGGTTCTCCGCCAGCACTGAAAGTATTCACTCTCCCTGCTGTTTTGAAACACACAACAGAATGATAAAGGTTTGTGAGGACATGCATCTCAGACATTTACCGCATTTAGCAGATGCTTTTATCCAAAGTAACTTCCATTTCCTACCTACAGTCTCTCTGGAACAGTTGGGGTTAAGGGTCTTGCTCGGGAACCCAGGGGTGGTCTGCTGAAGATAGGATTCAAACCCATGACCTCTTGGTCCAGAGGCAAGCGTCCTACCCACTAGACCACCTTATTAAAAGCTGCTGCTTAGCTGATAATGATACAGATATTTCATAGGGTTAATATAAATGGTGATCCTACATGTACAAAAAACAGCCCTTCTGGCTACTAGCGATGAAATGAAAGCCCCTGAGAGTCAACATGAAGCTTCATATTGTTCTCATATTGTTGTAACACATTTAGATAAAGTGTAGATTTTTTATGTTCGATAGTAAGTGTGATTCCATCTAATCTTGTATTTTTAAGGATTCCTCTGGATATTTAGACTATTTCCTAGAAGATGCAGTAACTGTAGTACAGATGAGTAATGCAACAAAAGTGATCATTTTCAGAGCTCTCTTACAAAGTCAGTGTCAGCAATTATTGGATTTAGACTTTGTATTTTATTGTCCTTGCCTTTGTGTCTCTGTGAGTCTCTGCAGTCATTACATAAGAAGTTTCCTCTGGCATCAATAAAGTCTTCTGTTTCTGATCACCTGCAGAGTGTCACTGCTATGATATCACAATATAAAACGATGCAACACTCCCCATAAGAGAGATGGCCACATTACCTCTTTATGATGCCCTATATGAGGAGTCCCTCTGTCTCTTCTGATAGTTATTACAGCATCATCAGTGCAGGTGTTTTTGTTCAGCAGTGTAAAGGGTCTGTAACACTGTGTTCACTCACTGCACAGAAATACAGAGCGCTGTCGTCTGAATCTGCGTTGTTCACAGTGAAAGATCCACTTTCAGCTTTTTCTTTAGAGGCAGAGAATTTATTTTGGTCAGAGGTGCCAAAGTCTTTATTGTTGTTTGTTATATAAACTATGAGCTCCATGGGCTTCCCTTGCTGCTGCCGGAACCAGTACATGTGGAAGTAAAGCGCCCCTTTATTGTGGCTGCAGTTCATTTCAGCAGATTTTCCCTTTTCAGCCCAGAGGACACTGGGACTCTGAGTGACACCGTTATCTTCTGCAAAACCTAATAGACAACAAAAGTTATATAAAAAAGTCTGGAACATAAAATATAATGACTGTCAGTGTTAAAAAAACAGCTGTTTTTATTAGAATCTAGTACCTGGAGTCCATTGTAGAGATAAAGTCAAGATGGTGAGAATCCTGATCATACTGAAATGCAGGGATGTCAAGATTGAATAGGAGCTCAACCATTGCGGCAAATCATCTCACTGAAGATCTGCTTCAGGAAGTGACATCAAAAGCATGTCAACTCCCAAACAAACTTTTCTTATTTTGGCTTTTACCTTTCCTTATTTCCTTCCAACAAAAGTGCCTCTAATAAAGAATTCACATGCTTGTTTTGAAATATAAATCTGGGTGACAAGACAGGGTGTACAGAGACAGTGCAACCTAAATATGTCTGCTTCTGAAGTATTTTAGCAGTTTATTATTATTATCATCATTAGTATTATGTGCATGAAGCTTTACGGCAAACCAGAAACTGTAACTTATAGCAAATTATAGCATTATTGCTTGAGCACAGCCACGGTAATCAGAAGGAACAGTCATGAGTTGAAATGAAGTCAATTATCTTCAACATCTGACAAGCCCACTATAAACACAGTGTATAATGGAATGTGTTGGACTACACAGATATATTTACAGCAGACACAAAGATGTCTAGCACTTATTTTGATCATATTCAGCGAGATGAAAGATGTTTGGCTCTAAGAATAAGCAAACCCAGGTGTGTGTGAGCTGATAAGCATTCTGTGGTCAAGTACAACTGTTCAAACCAGGTTTTTGTAGAGGAGAGAGAGTGTGTGAGGCACTGTGCAAATGCTGCACAGAAATACACTGCAGTGTCATTAGAGGTTAGAGCATTTATGGTCAGTGTTCCGTTTTTATTTCCTTCCCCTGAAAAGGTCACTTTGTTTCTGAATTCAGCCTCTGGCTCAGAATCTGTAAAAGCAAGGCGTCCCAGGAACTGAAGCTCCCTGTTCGGGGCTTGTTTGTACCAGAGAATGTAATTGTAGCCAGAAATGCCGTGCAAACACTCAAACACCGCAGACTCTCCATCCTTCCTGAGCAGATCAGCAGGAAACTGAGAAACGCTTTTGGTTGAAGACGCTATGTAAAAGAGAGGAGAAAGAACAAGAGTCAAGACTCCATAATGTGTGCTCTGCACTTCATTTACAAATGCAACAAACAGTCTGGAGACTGAAAGGCAAGTATTGCAACCTACCTGTCAAGCAGACTAAAGAGTAAATGATGGTAATGAGAGTAAATCTAATCGTGTGTTTACTCATGATGTGTCTAACTAAGAGCAGCTTGAAATGGGAAATGAGAACAAATGGGAAATGAGAACAAAGGGGAAAGCATTCAAATACAACATACTCCTGCTTTCTACTGTTAAAACACTGCCCCCCTTTGCTCATGCACCAAACTGCTCAAGAGAAGTGGAAGATTACATCACTATTACTTTTATTAATTAACCACATACGGGCTACTCGGATAAATATCTGCTTTTTTCTTATTGGCCAGGCTTGATCTGGCTACACTGAGAACTGGTCTTTAATAGGTTACCCTATGTTTGTCCCAAACACTGTTCATCAACTTTTGTCGAAGGAAATTTTATCTCTCTATGCTCTTGAGTTTTGAAAAAGATTCAGAGTATATATTTCTCCCTCTTATTCATTACAGACTAGAGCACATTCTGGAACATTCTTTGAGCACGTTCTCGGTTTTCACCAATATGTATACAATTAAATAATAATAATAAACACCTGACTAATACAATTCCAAATCAGCTTCACAGAAATTGCATATGGTGTATTTGCAGTTGATTATAAATGATAAAAATGTACTTGTCCTAAACCAAACAAACCTAATACTGCATTCCATACAGTGATGTCTCCATCATAAGACATAGCAGTGAAAAACCTACTGTAATAGACTTAGTTCTGATTTGATCCATACGCGTGTTGTACTGGTGCCACACTGTGATTATTACATGTGTACTATTAAGCATTTTTAGGTACCTCCAATCCAAAACAGTGACTGTTATGTTATATTCATCTAAAGCTAATTTCTAGATAAGGCCAAGAAGTGATGAGCAAACCCCATTTATTAAATTTGCTTCCAAGATACAACCAAAAATAAATGGTGCTGTTTGCCTATAATTGTTTGCTTGTCAACCTAATCCACTCACTTTTGACAGGAAAGTGTAATATGCACTGTAGGTTTATGAAAAGATTTAATAACATTGATTACTTTTATAGCTCAACAAATAAAGTGGCATCGGGACATAATGCCTCCTTTTTCAGGGACTCTTATAATGACTCTCTCATGCGAAATACATGCAAAATGACTTGCAGTTTGAGAACTGCTGATCTAAACACACTTGCTCAGAAACTTCTTGCTCATTTGCATCTTTTTATATAGAAATCTAAAGTTACCATAAATTAATTAACTTTCAGAGAATAAGCAGCAAACCCTTTCAATACCCAGTGAGACCTCTGCATAAAAAGCACAATGAAAGACTCACCAGTGCTTCATTTTGAAAATGCTAAAGCTATTAATGGCTTTTATTGGCACTAAATCAAAATCAGCCCACAGATGCAGGTGCTCTCAGTTAATGCAGGTTTTTGTAGTAAAGTGAGGTAACCTACAGCACTGTGTAATACGCTGCACAGAAATACACAGCGCTGTCATCCACTGAAAGGCTGTTTATGGTCAAAGAGCCACTGTCTCTTCCATCACCACCTAATGTAATCTTTGTTTCAAATTCAGTCTCTTTCTTATCAACAGTATTAAGGAGGTACCCCATGAACTTAAAGTCTGTAGCCTGAGTGTGTTTGTACCACAGTATGCGGTCGTAGCTCGGTACAGTGTGTGCACATTTGATCTCAGCACGCTCATTTGGATACTTAATGAGAACGGGAGGATTCTGGAGTACATTACAAAGAGCAGAACCTGTGAAGAGAGAAAAAGAGGGTGAGCTAAGCTATATAAAATGTGTACAGGAAAATCTTAGTAGTAGTAGAGTAATAACAGAAAAGATATATTTACCCATTATATCCATGAGACACAAGAGTGTGGCTGAAAGTGTGGTGAGAACAGTGACCATGGCAACACTCTGAGCTGTGTCTCTCTGCTCTGAATTGACAAAGAATGTGTATATCCTGCCCAACCCTCCCCAGCAAACACAGAACCACACAAAGCATTGTGGGTTTGAATCCCAGGACTGGGTTTGAATCCCAGGACTGCTAGTGGCACCACTGGGATGCCCTTGAGCAAGGTACCATCCCCACACACTGCTCTCCGGGCGCTGTGTTTCTGGCTGCCCGCTCCATTGATGAATGGGTTAAATACAGAGTCCTGTTCACTCTGTGTGCCATAATCTTTGCACTTAGTATGGTAGCTGTTTCAATATTTATTAATAATCCAATATAGAAAATGTTATAGAAATATAGAAATGGTACAAAATAACATGAAAAAAAATCATCAAAGGACGTTTTTTGTTTCTCTGTTGCGGAATTATGAAATAACTGATATTTTGTAGACAGGGCTCGACTGAATGCTCTTCCTTCAGGTCTAATATCTTACGGTTTTTAATTTCTTTGCTTTGCATTGCCTGTGACTACACATTAATGTGAAATGTAAAGATTATTAACTTATGTTGAGACACATTTTAAACAGTATCAGGCAGAGTCGCCTATAATCCTAGTCCCATGTAAATAAATAAATGAACCTTCAGTGCCATCTAGTGGTCAAATATATTTCCTCTATCGTGTAAACAGAAATACAGACTAGGTTTTTTTTACATTTGATAGGGATCACCACTAAAAAACAGTTATGTGTATTTCATGGGGTATATTAGAGTGTCTCAAATGTTAAATTCCCAATAACATTGCGAGAATGTCATTAGCATGAAGGGATATGCAATTCTAAGATTTAGCACACTAAATCTTAAACTCAGCAGTATAAGTTATTAGTTATTTTGCCCCCGAAAACACACCAAACTTGAATTAAGTGGCTGTTAATTTGTGAAACTGACCCCTTAATTTGACCTGAGTGTGAATCTTAAATGTAAGCCCTGGGATACCAGAAGCAGTTTTTATCTGGGTGTAGTCTCAGTTAATGTTGGGTTGTGGGGGTTGTATGCTGGAAACAAAAAGTGGGGGGCAATGATTTTGAAAACTTCTAAAATGGTTCCCGGCGCCCATATTTAAGGTGTTAATTCAGGAAGTTCTATTATTTGAGGGGCAAATTTGATAAAGTAAGGGGTCAGTTCAGTGGTTTTACCCCTTCAGTTGTTATCAGCCTTAATCTGTGCACTTTTCCCGTTCATGGCTCTTGCTGCATGTTGGCAGGTGCAGTCTCCATCCAGTGCTAACTGTGGCAGTGATGGTTAAAAAGGTTCACCACCTACGAGTGTTTCTAGGAACAGTGTTCTCCAAGAATTATTTTAAAACATAAAGTCCATACCCTTGATGTTGTAAAGTCCCTACATCAGTTCAGTAGTTAATTCTAGGTACAAAAATGCAAAATTCCATACTTTCTGTGACTGTGTTAACAGATATATGTATATACATACCCATATTACACACAAAGTATTTTTTCCTAAAAAAAAATAAAATAAATAAACCTTTGAAATGTTCCCCATGCCATTTGCATGTTTGCTAGTTAACCACATTTATTTTTTTTCCAATTTTATGCCAAAAACTCAAACATATTACTTTCAGCCCTGATACATTTGTGTTTATACATGTTTAATATGTTTTTGTTTTTGTGTTCATGATTAAAAACAGATAAATTAACAAAAGCCTTATTATTAAGCGACACAAAGGTTAAAAGGCCCTCAGCTGTGAGAATGTGTGTGTGTGTGTGTGCGTGCGTGCGTGCGTGCGTGCGTGTGTGTGCGTGCGTGCGTGCATGTGTGTGTGAGTGTGTGTGAGAGAGAGACAGAAAGAGCTGATAAGCCACATGTGGCCAAGTAGAGTTTTTGTAGAGGAGAGAGAGTGTATGAAGCACTGTGGAGATGCTGCACAGAAATACACTGCACTGTCATTAGACAGTAGAGTATTTATGATCAACATACTGCTTTTATCTCCACTGCCTGATAAGGCCACTTTATTACTGAATTCAGGCTCCAGCTGCAGTTGTGTGTAAACAAGTAATCCCATGAGCTGAAGCTGCCCGTTTTGGGTTTGTTTGTACCACAGAATTCTATTATAGCTTGGAATTTTGTGGGAACAATGAAGTTCGGCTGAATCTCCAAGCTTTCCTAAGAGGTCAGTCGGAGCTTGGGACACTTCATTGCTGTTGAGATACGCTGAATGAAAGAGAGGGAAAAAAGAGCTCTATGAATCATATTATAGGGTTAAGTATATTGTCCATATTTATAGTGGGAATTCCTTGTAATTCAGATTTTATAAAAAGATAAAAACTTACCTGTTGACCAGGTTAAGGAATGAATGGTGGCAATCAGAATAAACCGAATTACCAGTTTACCCATGTTTACACTGAGCAAGAGCAAACTGAAATGAGCAGTAAGGTATCAGTCTCACAGCAAGAGGGTGTGTCCCCACTGGGACGTCCAAATACAATCCTTCCCCCTCGTGTTTGTGTGATAAACTGATCTTCATAGACCAGTCAACCAGTTTTATTGTTTGTTGTAGCAGTTGGTGGTACTGATGGTTAGGGAGTTGCAATCGGAAGACCATGGGTTAGAATCTCAGGGCTGCCTGTGGCACCATTCAGGTTCCCTTGAGGAAGGTACTGTCCCCACACACCCTTGAGCAAGGTATTCTCTGGGCACTTCGTTCCTAACCCTAAACTTAACCTTACCCCTTATCCTGGCCCTGGTTTTAATCCCCGGCCTTGGCCCTAGCCCTGAATCCCAACCCTTTGTATTACCCTAGATGGGGAGGGTGCACTTTGGACCCCCACTGCCTTTTTGAACCCACTGTTTCATCCTACCACCCCTTTTAAACACTTTATTTGGGGTCCTGAGAGTGGTAAGGATTTAGGTCAGGGACCTGGGAGAACCCCGCTGGGCAGGCCAGTGCTTTACGTGTTTCCCCTTGTTGGGACTCATGTTTTTTAATGACCGTCGTCATTAAATAAAATACTTATGGGATAAAAAGATCGTTTATGTCACGGCGTGTGTGTGGAGGGAAGGGGCAGGACGCCGAACTGGAGAAAACAGATACACTTTAATAAACAAAAACCAAGGGGGGAACACAGAAACACAGACTCAAACACAACAGCTGGACTCGCGCTGGTGGGAAAAACAACGAACAGAAACACCAGGCCGTCTAGGCGGAAAAGGGGGAAAATCAGGACAACAGAAAACCAGGGGAAACGCGGGGATTCAGGGCAAACCAGCGCGAGCCTGTAACACAAAGGGGAGAATCAAAAACATTCAGCATAGTAAAAGATAAAGGGAAGGAAACACACACACACAAAATGGGGCCAATACTGGCATACAGATCCGGAGTCTGACTGGCCCACATATAGTGCGCGGGAGGGGAAACAGGTGCGCCAAATTAGGAGGGGAAACAAGTGTAACGCAAATCAATAGCCGCGATACAAATGGGGCTGGGATCCTTGGCAGGGGACAAGGGAGGAAGAGAAGGGCAGACACAGGAAAAACTAATAGTCTGGGGAATGTGAGCGGGGCAAACGGGGAGCGGGCGGTGCGACCGTGACAGTTTACTTGGAGATTAATAAGGTTTATTTTAAAATCAGCTTCTTCTTATTTTCTTTTCAGTGTTTTTCTAACTCTAAAAACTTTCACTTAAAGTTTGAGGGGGAGGAGCCAGCAAGTGTATAAAAAGAGCGAGTTTCGGCTCATTCCTCATTTGATGGTTGAGTGGCGAGCAGTACAAACCTTCTGTTTTGGCTCTCTCCTTTACTCTTCTTGTTTATCTAATTAAAAAAAAAACTCTTACTCAAAGCTTGAGGGGTAGGAGCTGGCAAGCTTATAAATAGAGTGAATCTCTGCTTATCCCTCATTTGGTGGCTGAGTGGCGAGCAGTACAGACCTTCTGATTTGGCTCATTCCGTCACTCTTTTTCTAGGACCACAAATTCTTCCACCTGTTTTCTACAGCTCATAAAACACCATTTTAGCAAGCCTGTGTGCCTGACGAAGGTGAGTCGTCACCGAAACGTTGCAACAACCGGCTTGCGTCCTTATTTCAATGTCTAATTTTACACGTGCACCTCGCGGTGGGCTACGGCCGGGCCCCGCAGAGATTTACTATGGAGAGAATCTCCTTCTGATTTTTGGCATGACGAACCCCCTCCTGAACCTTTGGGTCGGGAGATGGCTCAGGATAATTGGGTCCCTGGAGCCCCCTGGATTCATGAGAACGGGTCTCGTCCTAAATACCGGATTTGGACTAACTCTAATTACCGCTTTGACGGTTCTTTCCCCTCGAGGAGGGATGGGCGACGTGGCTCAGAGCAGGAACTAGTGCTGCCGCGATTCTTCGAAGTATTCGACGTAATCGAATATGAAAATTGGTCGACGACAAATTTTTTGGTCGAATATTCGGCTATTTATTTTTGGTCTCAAACGACTCATCCAGAGAGCTTTTGCTTGTCTGAGTTCA
>JBBPDC010055163.1:0-11238 GCA_037974485.1 Hemigrammopetersius urotaenia
ACATTTATTACGTTGTGATGTATGGTGCTCAGTAAAAGTTAGTCAGTGTGAAAAGTATGACAACTTACCCCGCTCTCCCCTAATGACAATCTATCACTATAATTATCCAATAACAATAAAACAAATCAGTCAAGGAAACAGGACAAAATTATATTTAAAAAACAATACAATTTAAAAAACAGTTTTTTGATCTCAAATATTATGAGCTCCAAGGTGAAGTAGAGCATCCAACTCCCTCCATGCACCCTGAAGTAAACATTTTAATGACTGTCTGTTGTCTGTTTGTTAGATTTGGAAAAATCTTGCTCTTACTTACCAGCACTGCTGTCACTGCTGTGTGAGTGTTAATAAAAGAGTGAAGCTTCAATGCAGTGAAAATTGCATATGTAAAATAAACATAAAATATTAAATTGACAGAATGGAAAGGGCTGGTAATTGTTTTTCTGTTAAGCCTGGGACAGCTATTTATAGGATACAAAGTGTGGGTAAACAAAGTCAACTTACAAAAACTGCTCAAAGAACAAAAAAGTTTTACTTTTCAGCAAATACATTTCCAGCACAATTGATCTCATTTCTTTTTTACAGGCAAAATATGTATCCACCTCAAGCATGCATAAGCCTTTAATGTGAAATGTGGTGCGTTCGTTTTATATTTGTCAGTCTAGCTATCTGATGTTTTGTGATTTTTTTAAAAAGACAAAAATTTCAGCTGGTTTAGCTGTAACACTAGCTCGCTTGCTATGTAAACTGCAGACTAATCAACCATCTGCATGCAATTTATTGCACATGGTGCTTAGGTAGTGTCTTTAAAAACTAAGCTTTTTCTATAAAAAGCCTCATAATTTGAAGCTGTGTCAAAATTCCGAAATCACATGGTTTTCTTGTTCAGCAGAGGGTAGCACTGGTCTGCTACAGCAAGAACTCCTGGATTTGATACCTGGGCTTTCTGTGTGGAGTTAGCATGTTTCTGCCATGTGGAAACCCTACATGTGTTGCTGCGTAGTGCTCTGGTGTCCTCCCACAGTCCAAAGTCATGCATGTCAGGAGAACTGGAGGGTGAATTTGTTTGTCTGTGTGTCAGCCCTTTGTTGGACCAAGGGTTTCTCTGTCTTTTGACTGCTGCTGGAACCCTAGTTAGACTGAGTGAATGAATTTACTGAAATTAATAAATATATTCTGGTGAAGCTTATTTTTATCCACTCACAAAACTAAACATCCCAAAAAGTTCTTTGAGCGAAGTGCACAAAAACAGTTGATCACCTTCTACAACACAAATGAATGCTATAAATTGCAACGGACTCTTGACTAGGTGTACTACCTCAAATGAAACATTTCTTTTCAGTGGTTTTAAAGAATGAAAAAAATGAGTTTCCTGTCAGAGTGTTTATAGCAAATGAGAAAACTGCGTAAGCATGCTTTAGTTAAGAAGACTTCAAACCATCTACACAGCCAGCATGATTTGCATCAGAATGGTAGATTTCTGATTACTCAGAGTGTAATACTATTAAGTGTGTCTCCCTCTCTCTCTCTCTCTCTCTCTCTCTCTCTCTCTCTCTCTCTCTCTCTCTCTCTCTTTCTCTCCCATCCCCTCTCTCTTTCTCTTGCGCTCTCATGCTCTCTGTCTCTCTTTCACTCTCTATCTCTCTCTTTCTTTCTGTCTGTCTCTCTCTCTCTCTCTCTCTCTCAGTCTCTCTGTCTCAGTCTCTCTGTCTCTGGCACACACACACACTCACTCACACATACAGGTGGTGTGTGGGGCCCAGTGGGTTTGTATTCTTTTGTCGATCTTTCATGGTCAGTGAGCCTCTATACCGTTTGATGATTCCAGTGCTCTGCTGGGCTTTATTGTTCACACTGGACCCCTTTCATTCCAACACATTCATGTAGGGTCCATTCACACATGAGGCCACTAGGCAGAAACGGACAGAAAGAGAGCGCGAGGAACAGGAGTCATTCATGTTCTTACCCAACAGACAATTAAAAATGAAACATATTACATCAAAACAATGTTGTCTTCCAGTTTTCATACTTTCAGTAGTGATTTTGTACTTGATTTAAGTGGACATGGTGTACACATTTGAATCAGAGAACCTCATTATTGGTGCACTGACACTTTACAGTTTAAAAGTCATTTAATTGTGAATGATATAATAAGTTATAAAATTGATTTTCATTACTCTTCAAAGCCTTGGGTCACAAACCTGAAATCTGACTGGCCGCCCAGCCAACCAGAAATTGGCTGCTTCTTAAATGTACTGCCTTTTTCTAGCAATCCCCATTTTCTCTTCCATGCTTATAAAACACATTTGGAAATGACAGAACCTGGTTTCATAGATTTCCGATGCTCACCCAGACAAGAAGCATAACAATGCCTAAGCATTTGTATGTATGTGTTATTCAGTAAAAGACTCATTTGGTGCTTCCATGCAACAGCTGGGTTCATCAATAAACAGTATCAAATGTGATGACAGCAAAGTGGATCAAAATTGTTCCCAGAAACACTTGCTACCTTTCTACTGCTACTCTCCTTCTCTGGAAGACTGTGGGGAAGAAACAAGGGTGGAGGGAAACAAGACCAAATCCACTTTCTGGATGCAGCTACTCTTCAATAAAACTGGCTGATTAAGATGCATCCTCCCATTTAATGGAAAGTACCTCTGTGTAAAACATAGTTTGAACAGATACCTGAAGCAATCTTTTGTTTTATGAAACTTAGTTGCAATGTTTTCTCCATGAATCAGGGGAGAGCTGGGCCAGTCTTTCTCTAATGCACTCACTTTCTGGAACCTTGATTAGAATATAGAAAATGATGGTTGTGTTTTCTTGTATTTCTCCCAGAATGCTGGCGCACAGTGTTTTGCGAGATTCCAAACAAGACTCATTGACTGCAGTTATTCCATCTTAAATTGTGCGACAGTTGCATTGCTCCTGTTCTCATTACTGCACAGGTGGCAGGATTTTCTGTTACATTTAAAATCAATTTGAACATTCAAATAAGAAAACTATTTCAGCTTCATTAGACCAGGTGTTGTGTGCTTGTATTAGTACAAGACACCAAGCTTCTGTCTAGTATCTGTTGTCATATTTATTCAGACAAAAAGGAGTTAGTAGAACAAGCCTTTGTCTTGTTTTCTGGGTCATTTCTGATTGTTTTTTTTTTTTGGCGGGGGGGTTATGGACTTTAAAATGACTACAGTTGTCTTGGCCATCTTTAATACAGTCCTAATCGCCATTGTGACTTTTTACATGCTAAAGCGACAGGTTGGGATCTGTAACTGCAGTTTTGATATTAAACAATGAAAAAATCTAACAAAAAAGTGAAGGTTCTGCAAACCATACTGCGTACACAAGCATGACTCAACAATTATAGTAAAGAATCTGCTTTTCTGCTTCTCTACGTTTTCTAATGTTTTCTTTGGTCCTTTGGTTTTTTTTCCCCATAGAACAAACAGCCAACCGAGTCCATTTCCACCTCACTTCACTCTATCCACTCCACTCGTCCGACAAAATAGCACTGCATCTCACAGCTGCTCACACACCCTGTTTGTGTGAGAGAGAGAGAGAGAGGGAGGGAGTTTCTTTCAGGAAGAGACAGAGAGTACAACCACCTCAGTATATGTAACTTACTACTTAACATTTTTGATTATTTGAGATTGAATAACTTTTGTTATTTAATGTACTTATTATAACTTATTGCTCGTGGACTAGTGGTTAGGGCGTCTGCCGTGTAATCAGTTAGTTGTGGGTTTGATTCCCGAGACTGTTAAGAGGTTCCCTTGAATAAGGTACCATCCCCACACACTGCTCCCCGGCCACTGTGTTCCTGGCTGCCCGCTGCTTCACTTTGTGAATACAGAGGAAGAATTTCGTGCTGTTCACACTGTGTGCTGTGGTGTGTTCACACATGACAGAATGTTCACTTATTAAATCCATTCTTTGATGTCAGTTTACTCATTTACTAAAATCTGTTTATATACTTTTTAAACATTTAAACAATTTTTAAACATTTAAACATTTTAAAATTCAGCAACTGAATATATACACACGTCCAGTCAAGTAGGTTTATTTTGAATATACACCCACAGCACCCAGTGAAATGAGATAAGACCATTGTGCAATACCATTGGCCCAATCCAACAGCCCCCAAATAAGAGAACAAATGTGACTTGGTTAATGTGGAGCTAATGCACCTCCAGGCCCATTTGTAGAATACACACAGGGAAACGTCAGTGAAATGCCCCCTAGACTGGTCTACACTGGGACTAATTATTTCCAGCCCACTGTGTCCAGCTCCATCTTCCTACTGTCTGCAGCAATCACTATAGGTCAAGATAGATTGATTGTTTGACCATTCAGCCAATCACAGCCAATCTTCAATGTCAGTCAATCCATGATATCCATGGAAGGAATAACTAAAATAAAAATTTCCAGCTGAGATGACTAACTAGGTCAGACGTCTCTAATTGTCCTTTTCAATCAGATAATTGGTTGCACAAAAGCACCAGCAGAAAAGACGGAAAAAAGATTGAATCCTTTCATGCTTAATTTGCTACATAATTAGTTTGAACGAAGTCATTATTAAGTAAGTGATAATGGACCAAACCGAGTAGCAGAAATGATGCATGTTGGAGGCGATAATGCGGTGTTGTTTTATGGGATATAAAAACAGGTTCACAGGCCCTAACAAGTCAAAACATTATATTAGCATGCTATGCTATGCTATGCTATGGTGTACATATGGTGTACATGGTGTACCCTGTACATAAAAGGCTGACATGAAATAATACTGCTGATATAAATGAAATGTAGAAATGCAGCCTCATTATGATTTGGTATTTTTTCAAGAGGAAACTATTGAGCTCCCTCCACCCCATTTGGAAAGGCTGATTTGTTCTTGACTAGTAGGCCTTGTAATGGACATTCTAGAAGGATCTTTTCCGTTCTATATTGCTGCTTTACAGAGACCTTCGGTAATGACTAAAGGGGCTTCTGAATGTGGTGATGGCTACTGATGTAATTTCATCAGTCTTTGTATCCAGTACTATTTCATAAACTCATCACCTGTAACCCTGAGTTTCCCCACTTGTAAACATGGCTTTGTCCACCGTTTGAGTGCAGTTAAGTGGGAAAAGAGCTTTGCCGTAGTTTCTGATATCATTTGAACAGTTGTAATGTAGTTGTGGTGTAAACACAGTGTTCTAAGATCTCATCAGTGCTAAAGAGGAGCAGAAAGAGATGTGACCCGCACTCACACTGTGAACATAAAAAAGCACTGAGGGCAGTTTCATCTGTCTGCATTTCTCTTGGACATTCTTAAGGCCACAAAGATTGCATAGAAGCAGCATCCTTGCAAACTGTCAGTCAGTACGTAGGCGGCATTTCTTGGCTATATTGGAAGGATCCTTTGCACAGTCGTCATTAATGTAGTGGTCTGAAAATACAGCCCACCTACAATGCACCCTCCCTTTCCCAATCTGATTACTTTCCCAATCTGATTACTCTAATAGAAGCAAGTGTGGAAATAACATATTACTCTCATTACTGTAACTAAAAGTAATATTACCTTTACTTAAATATGTTTATTTTACATCACTGCAGTTTAAGGAGATTTTACATCACTGCAATTTAAATGGCCTCCATTACAGAGTCTCCATGAACTTAATTTTCCACTTAATGCTTTGCTTATTTGATCTCAGACATGAACGAGGTTGTGCTACATATATACTCTTCCCCTGTCTGTATTGACTGGGAAAGGTACTAGAGGATAATCTATGCAAAAGAAACTTAAAAAAAGAGTAACATTTACTCAAAGCAAATTTGATGTTACTGTTACTTTTATTTTACTTTTACTTAGTTATTATACAATTTCACTATAGTAACAGTATAAAAATAAAATAATCTCTGAACAGGCTTCAGGTGATTTATCAGATGTATGTATGAGTAATTTTATATATCCTCAATGTAGCCATTGTCAATTGCACTACACATTGTCTTGTCCTGTCCATTTAGGGGTATTGTTGCTCTTGTTCAGTCCTGTTTTGCACTTGTGTTCTTTTCTGTTCTACTCTTGTGTTGCCCCATGGTCCTGGAGGAACGTTGTTTCATTTTTACTATGTACTGTGTATATGGTAGAAATGACAATAAAAATCTACTTGACTTCACTGGACTTGACTTGACTGTTTCCATGTTGCTTAGCCTGTTGCCCAGTTTTGTTCTTGCTCTTAGTTTGTTTTCCTTTCAATTTCAGCAACCCCACAGACCCTTTTTAGTTCATTTCAAATGTAAAAGAAAGCCACACTCATGCATATATCCTGTCTCACCCAGTGTGATAATCAGTCAAAAGGGCCCTTTGTGTGTGTTTTTTTCACCAAAACCTCAGTGCCCAGGTATTTAATGGAGTCCACGATGCCAGTTGTACTAACCAGAATTCTATGCTTTCTGAAAGAAAAACAGCTTGACAGCATCACACTTCCACCACCATACTTCACTTTGCGCTTCCTTCTTACATGACATTGATTCTTTTTATGCCAGCACCCCCATAGTGTTTGGTGCCTGAAAGCTTGCCTAATTTTTTTTGTCTCATCTGATCTCAAAATCATATTCCAATAAAGTTTCCAGCAACAACAGCAGCTTTTTCGAACAGTTTGTTGGCCAATGTGGTACATGTATAGTTGTATAGTTGTGGACTTTGTGACCCAAGGACACAAACAACCCTTTCCACTGTCAGTGTCTGATCAGTAAAGAAAGTGCTGCTATTTGAACGTCCCTACAGCATAATAGGGGAAGTATGAGTAAACCCCTAAGACCTGAAAAATGGGTAGTACTTGCATAGTAAGTCTTAAGAGCACAGTAATAAGTCTGGAGATCAAGGGGTTAAACACTCGAGTGGATTGGGATTTTCTTTTTTTTTTTTTTGGAGGGGGGGGTGACTTTTTTGGCACAGTTCACCAGCCACTTAGCATGTTTATCTTGAGTGTCAGTCAACCAAAAAAAACACTTCTGCAATACACACAGATTATGTTTTCGAGCCGAGTAACCATGACACCAAAGCAAACATGTTGCCATGGAGTGGAAAGCATACCGCCATTGGCAGCCCGTGAATGTGTGTTTGCATGTGTGTGTGCGTGTGTATGTCCGCATGTGACACAAACACTGTTTAGTATGGTCATTTCCTCTTGGTTTGGCCCTTAAACACTATTCTTTCAACAGGGTCACCCACCCATGCAGCCAAACTCAGGAATCAGGAATAAATGTGTGTGTGTGTGTACAAGTGTGTGTGTGTTAATTTGTGCATTGGCTCTGAGATTACCTACCTTTAGCTCACAATCTAATTGGATATTGATACACAATAAGAATCCTTCTGGCAAGATTCCTAGTGCTGCATTCCAAATGGATATTTGTATGTTTAAGCAGCATAAGTACTATAATTTACTCACTTGTCTAGTTGTAAAAGACAGTGTTATCATTTCATTATGGATCTCATAAAACAAGACAATCTAACATAACCTTGTATGTAAAAAAGTGGATTTTTTTCCTGGAATGAAACTTCAGTCAGACTGGTTCCATCAATGCATGGGCTTGCAGTAGACAGCATTCAAATATACTGCCTTTTCTTGGAATGCTGTTTATTACTTATGGTAAAATGTTGCAGCAGCGACATGATAGTTGGTGTGTGTATGTGCTGCACAGAGAGGCTTGCACACAGCAGTGCAGCTCTATATTTGAAATATTGTGTCCACTCTAGTAAGCTGGTCCACTTCACAGATCTGTTATTGGTGATAGGTCTTCTGATGCTGCACAGGTCGTGTTCCTCTAATTACACAGGTTAACAAAAAACATTTTTTAATCATCATAAACCACAACACACCTGTTTTTCGAGCTGATTTCGGATCTGCTTTCAATTTTTTTCAGTCACATCAATATTTTGAATTATGAGTAATATTAGATTTGCAATAGACTTGCATGCGTTTTTTATTAAACCACAGGCACCAATCAAATAACTGTTTCAATATTTTCAGTGTGAAGTCAGACAGGCCACACTGTGGCATAGATATAATGATCAGTGTCAGTCAGCTACCACTGTTTATATGAATATCACATATGAATATTATATGCTATTTAAATGGGTTATCATGCAATAATAACTAGCTTCGTCACAAAAACTGTATGTGCGGATTTGTAATCAGCATGAAAACCACTACAAAATCCATATAAACTTATCTCTGATGATTTTGACCTGTTGACCTGTGATTTTGTTCTATGGTCAACTTCTGGCCACAGGACACTGTTGGCTGGTTATTTCTGGCTTGTGGACTATTCTCAGTCCAGAAGTTATACTGAGTTTTTTAAAAACTCCAACAGCACTGCTGTGTGAGGTTCACTCTGTATGACACACACACACGCAAACTCACACACAAACACATGCCACCACCATGTCAGTGTCACTGCTGTGCTGTGAATCAACCACCACCCAAGTAATACCTGCTTACATTTACGGCATTTATCAGACGCTTTAATGCAAAGCGACTTCCATCCCCTGGAGCAAATTGGGGTTAAGGGCCTTGCTCAGGAACACAGTGGTGGTGTACTGAAGGAAGGATTCGAACCCATGACCTCTTGGTCTACAGGCAAGTATCCTAGCACTATGCAACCACCACCACCCAGGTTTAAGACCCCACAGGCCTGCTTACACCTAAACCTTGATAAAAGCAAAAGACAATGCCTGTTTAATTCTATGAGAAAGAAAGGTTGTAAAATGTCCTTTTCTACGCATTTGTATCCTCAAGCTCCATTTCAGAGTTCTCACTGCTCTTTCCAGTGATTAATCTACAGTAAGCTGAACTTGGTTCTGTACGTATATATACAGTAAACCCCCAAAATCTGTGGGGTTACGCTCCAAGAGCAACCATGAATAGTGAGAAATCACAAATTTGTGATGTGGTAAAAACAAATGCCTAAAAGTAGTGTAAACCCTAAATATGCCCCCAAATATGTTCCCAAAACACTTTCATTTCACTCAGCTTAATACATTACCCTTGAACAGTGCTTGAACATAAATACCGATGTTACCCCTGTATAGACTGTACTGTATTCATGCACACGCATTTTCTTTGGTATAAGTAGGTAAATACAGTAATAACTGTATAAAACATACAGCAAAACAAAAAACATGAGAACTTGAGATCTCCTCATGGGAGGCTGTTCTGAAATGGGACTGCTGGACTGCATCTGCCAGAGATGCATCACAGAGCAACAGCCAATATATGGTTGCTCTGTGTTCTATCAACCACACTAGAAGTATTCTACAATATTATATTTTATGTGGAAATGTATCTGAATTTACATTTATATTTATGTTACAACATTAGTAAATTATACTTTTCTTAAAAATGTAGAACTAAAATGCATTAAAAAAATATGCATACATATAATGCATTTTAGTATATATATTTAGCCTCAGAAAAAGCACAAAAAAAGCACAAATATGTATGCTCATACATATGTATATGTGTGTATATTGATATATTGCGTTCTTTGGACTATCTGAGTCAACTTATCAGCTACTTGCCAAGACCTGGGTCACATGAGGTCAGAGATTTTCAGTTGGAAAATACCCAGGCTCCTGAGTAGTTATACTTTGAAAACTTTACTGAGACAGGTTAAAAGAAGATGTTAAAGGAAGATATTACAGTGTCTTTCTTGTGTACCAGAAACTCCTGTCTGCCTGCCTGTTAGAATTCTGGAGCCTTACAAGGTTAAAGGGTCCCCACAAATCAGTCTGCTCCGACAGATATTCTGCAAGAACAGGTCAAAACAGTAACTTCAGTAACCTTTGCCTTTCTTTCTGCCCCCAGAAAACTGTTCACAGCTACAGAGAATGTTTGGACTACATAAATAATAAAATAACAGATTATTAATGCAAGTGGTTATAAAAAGTGAGTTTTCGTGCCATAGAAATATAATGAATGCAATAAAATGATATAGCAGCTGCATCAGTCATGTTACTGAAATAAAATTGGTAATTTCTTATATTTCTCATTCTGAATATATTTTGGCTCTAGTTCTTCTGTAATCTGCAATATTTATTGTTTACTTTACGAAATGCATGCCAATAGTATTAGGCCTATGGTTAATACCTGCAAAAAATCAAGTCTACTACTTCTTAGACTAATTTGCCTGTCTCTTGTACAGTTGCATCTCTGGTGAGTGTCCAGCATTAGTCGGCCAGCATGGTAGTGGACCATTTACCCTGATATCTTTGTTCCATTGTTGCTCCATCTTAATTGCATCAGAAGTACTGCATTGCATCAGAAATGATGCAATAAACTCTGGATGATGTGTGCATGATGATATTATGCAATGTGATGCAATATTACATGATTCTAGGCTTATTTAGGATGTTACAGTCCTACTGGATACATTTACACTGTGAAACATAGAAAATGAACTATATGAAATATCTTCAAAGCGAGAGTCAATAAAATCCATGTTCAGTACAGCAAGATACTAAAGACCTTTTTAAGTCAGTAACAATTTCAGTGCTGACCAGTGTAACATACAGATTCCAATCCAATACGTTACTGTAGAACCAAGCACTTCACATCAAACCACCCTCACTGATTTTATGCTTAATGGTTTATTAATTATGAAGACATTCCACAAAAAAACAGTGGAAATACCCTTTACATACTGAACGTGTGTGTGCCTGTAATACAGATGGAATGTGTAAGTGCATGTTTATATTGTTCTTGTAGAGTAAACATAGTAATATAGTATGTATCCGAACATAATATGTAAAATATGTACTACGAAATACAGAATGTGTATCATTATGTATTATAAAAGCATCTTCTGAGGTGTAGATAGTAGAGAAGTGAGAGAAAGTGGTAGGAGGTGTTAGGACATTTTCGGGGGCTGTGAGATTTCCTCTACTCATGCAAAGTGAAGTGAAATATAAAGTGTGAATCTGAAGATAGAATCGTGCCTACTGCTTCTCATATTCGCAGAACATTGTTACATATCCAGGACACTGGGGAAAAAAAAGATATTGCTACCATTTTACTGCCTTATTTAAATATACATTGACAAACCACTTATATTCTGTGTCACTTTTCTCAAGGCTGTTAAAAGAACCTTTTTAATGTATGAGCCTCAACATTATTGTCACGCTGGTAGACAAGGGACTGGTCAGGGCCCGCTTTGTAGCGTAGGGGAAAGACTCAGACGTGACTACACACG
>JBBPDC010055173.1:0-11238 GCA_037974485.1 Hemigrammopetersius urotaenia
TTGTCTCAGTGTTTAAGCTCTCCGTGCTCGACATGTCGGCGGAATAACGTAACATAACGGAGCGGGGTCACGTGACGGGTTCTGAATGGTTCTGAATGATTACTTTTCGATTAATCGCCCAGCCCTTTGCTCCAAGTTGCAAAACATCTGTCTACTTGCTGTAGTGTCTACTTGCTGTATCGCTAACTTGTCATGCGTGTCTCTTCAGTTTTATACTGTGACTTTGTCATATCTAATAGTAAACAATTGGCATATTTCTGTAGTGGCAAAGCATGTACATACTACAGTGTAACACTCTGCCCAGTCTCCCAGTTTTGAGTGCCCCACCTCTTTGGTTTGTCACTATCCCTTCATGATGAGGAAAAATTTGTCCACATCTTTGTCCAGACTTCAGGCTTCTTCATCGCGAATATTAATATGTTTGGAGTCGTCCAGAATGCGTCTGTAAGAGTCCTCACTAGAACCAGGAAATTTGACCACATCAGCCCAATGTTATAATGACTCCGCCAGTGTGGATTCTGCGCCAGTGTGGATTCTAGTTAATGTGTTCTTCATGGCGGCCCTGAATCCTCTCTGTGTTTACTATAAAGGCTGTAGCCCTCCTGTTCTGTCTCTGAACCTTGTCTATGTGTCTGTTTTCCCTGTTGTCCTTCTGTTCCCACTTCTGTTGTTCTTTTGCCAGTTCTTTCTGCTGCCTGTTTTGTCTCAGAGCTCCTGCAAATGCGTCCCTTTCTCTGCATCCCCACTATTCACAGGACAAACAGAAATATGAATAATTATAATGAATGTACAGTAAACCCCTGCTATTTTTATAATGTAAACCCTAAATCTTAAATTTAAAGTTAAACTCAGTTTAATGCATCACCCTTAAAGAAAATGGAAAGGTAATTAATAATCAGAATCAGAAAACGTTATTGTTAAAAAAAAAAACGTTAGCATTAGCAGTTAGCATTAGCAGCGGGACTGGTCCACAAAAGAAAGGCTGAAATAACTCTCTCTACCCACATGTTTAGACAGAGCACCGTTTACTAATACTAAACACACTTAGATAACTATTGAACATTGGGGGGGGTTAAACCCTAAAGTACGAGGACAAGACATGGAGCAGTCATGCTACATGCTGCAGCAGCTTCTTCTTCTTCTTTTTATGGCAGTTCATGGACTTGTGGAGGTACTACAGTTCGGTTCTCAGAAAAGTCCGCAGTAGACTGAATGCCGATTGGTGTAAAACTGAGGGGTTACTGTATTACATTCTTTAAGATCAAGGTGAAAAAAGCATACATCAGAATTTATGTGAGGATGCAAACTGCATCTGCCATTGAAATATCTTATTAAGTTTATAAATGTGGGATCTGAGTCTGCACACATGCTTATCAATTAAAATAAAACTTTAAATTAATTGTTTTTTTGCTTCAGTCTGCACAAGAGACACGAGCAGTGTGAAGGTGTGCTGTTATTTGCCTAATTGTCAAAGCTGGGCCATAATAGTAGTTTTGAATGCATTTGTTTAGTGTCATTTTCCTAATCTCTTCCAGTGGCCACGGCTGTGAGCTGTTGTTGGCAGTGTTGTGTGAGTGAGTGAGTGAGAGAGAGAGAGAGAGAGAGAGAGAGAGAGTGAGAGACATTCAGGTCAGCATGTCTCTCTGCAGCAGATCCTCACAGTTATTTACTCACTAGCAGTTCTCCACAGTGTAAACAGAATATAATATTGTTGCCTTCAACTAAGGGATTCCAGAGGACTGGTTCACTGAAGCTGGAGAATATTCATCTCATCATGAAACTTAGCTCTTGGTGATATTATGGGTCAGGTTTTTGTCAGAGCACCAGTTCTCTCGGTTCTTCACCTCCATTCAGTCGGCTGATTCGTTGGTATTCTTGATTTGCCCAATCACTGTTGTGTCCTCTGCTAACAAGACTGAAGCTCAGTGACTGCTAAACATGCAGCTTCTGTACAATATACTACTTTGAAAACAGACTGGTTTGGGTCAGGAAGTCTATTTTGTGATCGAAATAGGTGGAGCTGGTTATAAACAGTACACTCTGGAAAGGAAGGGCAGAAGAGATAAGGCTGTAGTTATTCCGCACCAGTGAAGGTGAGTGTGGTGAGACTCCAGCAGATTTGAAGGTTAATGAAATGGCCTGTTTCCAAGTAGCCTTTTATTATGTAAGTGATATAAGGAAGAAGATCCAAGGTCATGGTCAGAAGTATGGGTGATGGGACTGGAGCAAGGGGTGATGTGGTAGTGTAGCAGGATGTCAGGAGCTGGAGAACATAATCCATGGGAAGTGGAGTAAAGCAGATTAGTGGAGGCGGTCAGTAAGTAGAGAGTAAGAGAGACGGGTGATGACTGCAGGGAAGGAGGATCTTCTGATCTGGTCAGTTTTTCCATCGAAGAAGGTGGCGAAGTCCAGTTATACAGTGCAGTTGAAGACGAGGGAGGTTGGAGTAGGTCTGGAGAGAGAATGATGGTCAGAAAGATGGAGAAGGGTTGTCAAAATGTTGAGTGCAGGAGTGGCTCTGGTGAAGAGACTTATCAGAACTAGGAAATTAGTTTAATTATGATCAGGCCTGGTCAAGCCACCATGTAAATATGATTATGTTTCATTTCCAGAGCCAGTGTTTAATGTTTAATGGCTATAAAGTCATTGCTGTTCTGTTCACTAATTACAGATTTGAGTGTAGCCGTTTCCATGGTTACGAGCCCTGCTTTGCCGATTCGCTTTCCCGGTTTGGGCTCTAGATGGCGCCAAAGTAGCGTAAGAGATACCGGAAACGGTTAATGCTGAATGTCTCGTTGTTTTTACGTTGTTTACATAATTCTGCATGTACAGTTACATTACTGCATTAAAGTTTTTTTCTGATCTGTTAGATATTTTGTGTAGATCACTACGTAATGATATACACACCTTATGTTATTTCAGAACTATCTGTACACCATCCCTGAAGTGCCCTCATCAAAAATTCCCACCTGAAGTCTCTCTTCCATTTCAGTCTGTCATGCACCGAAACGCACTAGCCTGCAGCTCTCCGTAACGCAGGGTATAATTCCTAACTGCATGCTGAGCCTTCCACACCTTCCCCCAAAACTGACACACCAGTTTTGAGAAAGTGTACAAGACCAAGGAGGCCAAGGAAACCATCTGAAAGACCCAACAGTTATCAGCTGATGGACGGTTCTTTATGTTTATTAAAATAAAACATACACTTCTAGTTCTTAGAGAACCTTTGAATCGTGTTAAAGAATGTTTTTATCCTTAATAAGTGAAAGCGCTGTTCGGATTTAAAGAAGGTGTGGTGAACAGGGAAAGGGTTTTAAATGAGAAGTAGTTCATTATGTTTGGCCAGAAGGTGGCAGTACCACAGTGGTGGCTGAGGCCACAAGGAGAATAGAAAGGAAAAAAGGAAAATGCTTGTATAAGGATGTCACCATGAAAAGTTAATAATGGATTAAAACAAGTTTTGAAATAAGAAACACTGCAGTCGGACACTGCGGAGATAATTATTCAGGGATTAAATTACAAACAAGTTTGGAAAAATTATCAAAAAAGTCTTAAGAATCAGCAGATCTAGGAACGTTTCCTGGGTGGACTGGCAGCATCATAAAGAATCGAGACGAGGGCGAACTGCGCATCTGACTCATATTTGAAGTCGTTGGGTGTCCAGGGTCCAGGCAGCACTCGATACCTGATTGGCCATCCCGGGAGCCACCCTAAAATTTCATTCGCTATCTCTGAATGTTTGTTGCTTATTGACGTCTCATTTCACCTTTTGTCGAAAGAAGTGTTGTTTTTTACATCCATCCAAGGATGAGAAAGAGAAATTATCTGCAACCCAAACCACCCAATTCGGAAATTCACATAATACATGATGTACTACAGCTGAGCATTATGTGGTATGTTTACTCACTATTAGGGTGGTGGTAAGCAGTTTGGAACGCAGCCAATATTTCCACAGCTTACGAGTAATACAAGCAATTGGCACAACTATAGAAGACCTGAGGCAAAAGCATTCACTTCCTTAGTCTTGCATTGGGTTTAGGCTGGATGAGCAGTTTTCACCAAATCGAATAGCTGTGGGAAGGCATAACAGATTGTCAGGAGATCAGTGCGCAAGTTAGACTAAATAACCAACACACTCATGTTTTCATACTTGAACTATTATCAGTCTGTTAATGTCAGTCAAAAATGACCCGAATTTGCAGATTTGCTCTTGTAAAGGTGTAAGAAATGATAGCTGCTTAATGCAGACCGTGGCTATCTGTGATCTAAACAGTGACTTTTAATTGTAATAATGAATTCTCGTCTGTAATTAAGATAGAGATTGAACTAAATCGGATGTTAAAAGGATCAAAACGGCACTCGTTCATCTACCTGCACTAAAATCCTACCAAACACTCGTTTCTGCCTGTTTTTGTGTCATTGACATTCTCAGCCTCCGAGTTGTTCCTGCGAACCTCAAATCTGTCTTGTCTCATGAACTGACTGCTCTCAGGAAAAGCCTGACATCATGCATTTGTCCATTCCATGAAAGCATGATTTAAAATAGTAGTTAGTTTAAGAGAAATGGCTGCTTTTCGGGATAAATTCACAGTGTTGTCATTGGATGGTTTTGACTTGTGTGTCCGTTTTGCATCAGGCACTGCAGAAGAGTATGAATCATCCGTGAGCTCTGAATGAGACGTGCAATTCATTCATAACCTGCACGATTGTGATAGACTACAGAACCGAAGTCGACCACAGGAGGCAATCCTTTCAACACGTCCCGGTGTCCATGGAAACGAAGGCCATAAGTGAGAACACATTGTTTAGAGATAGAGAAAGAGATTTTTAACTCCTGCAAAGTTACCATTCCAGAGATAAGGTTATGTTCCGACAGTCCTGATATCTTACAAGAAGAGCTAGACCAACAAAGTATTTGGACACAAACAGTTTCTCACATGTCAGCTTTCAGGATTTCCCCCCTGAGGGAAATCGACATGGATTTAAAGGATTAGCCAAGTTTTAGAATCAGTTAACTTTCAACCCTCAGCTTGAGGAAGAGGGTCCTGTGCAACCAAATGGGTCGATGGTGACACAGCAGGCGTTAAGCTCTCCAAGTAAGTTTTCTAATCTAGAATCGAGGGGTCTATGGTGCCAAATGCCATATCAAGATCAAGCAAAATGAGAAGAGACACAAATCCTTTGTCAGCAGACAGTAAAATGGCTTATCTGTCTTTATTAGGGCTATTCTGGTACTGTGACGAGGCCGGAACCCAGACTGGAATATTTTTGATAAATGCAGTTCTGATGCAGAAGCAAACGTAACTGTTGAGCCACAACTTTCTCTAAGATCACAGATTAAAACGGTAGATTAGAAGAGATGTGGCTCAGTTATTACTGGGAAGACTTCTTCAAACAGACTTGTAGGAAGTTGACTGTACAGGTAGAAGATTTTCATGAGAGAATGATCGCAGTGATTTCTGCCTGCTGAACTCGATGTCACTTCCTGTTGTGCTGCTGGTGTTGCTCTTTTCTGCAGTGCTTCTTTTCACTAAAAGTAAAATACTACTGAGTAACCCAATGTTTTCAAGATTATCAACCTGCTTTCATCTGTCAGCAACGTTGCCAATACTCGGACCCAGAGAAGATTAGAGTTTCATTATGGCGGGACCTGAGCACCTAGTCCTAGCACCATGTGCGGCATGTTTAGTTCAGCATCTCTAGCAATATTGCTAATTTTAATTACGTGGAGTGTTTGTTTGTTTGTTCTCTGCTTCTGAAGTAGGACGATTGGGTGATTGAATTTGCAACTTTGTGGTAATTTGGTTCACAGGCAAACATTTTCCCCACTGGGTTTCTACCAACGAAGCTGTTAGCTAGATCAGTATGACAGGATCGTGTTTAATAGGATTAGTGGCGCTAATGACATTCACCTGCGGCAGTCAGAGGTTACAGAGAATAGTGTTCAATTAGCTCAGACAATGTCCAATGTCATAATATACTCTGGCCCTATCCCAGTGAGGACCGGCCCTGGAACCTACAGCAGTCTGGCTGAATTGCTGTGCTCAGTTGTGCTCTGAAAACAATATGGCTTTTATTGACAATTTGTCCCCGTTTGGGGCTGGTGTTTTGGCTTGGGAGGGTGCTGCTCTCATTTCTTGCAACATAGTCCATAGCCTGTTAACTAGCTGGCAGTGCAGCTCAGATAGTCACTATTGACAAATCAGCAGACAGACTGGCTAAACTGACCATCTGCTAGATGAGTCATCACCTCGGTCCCACTCTATCAAGATTGTGTCTATACCCCAGAGATGGGGACTCAAGTCTGAGACTCGGACTTAAGTCGCACAAACAAAGACTTGTGGCTTGACATTGCGGGGCGTGGCCAATTAGCATAGCTTCTAAACATTTACAGCTCAACATTTACAGTCAAACATCCCACATTTAGAGTCTCCGTCTGTAAACACTGCAGCTCAGAGACTGGAGACTTGTCTAGGACTCGGTAAAAATGACTCGTGAACATCTCTGCTATACCCCGAACTAAAGAGACATGTAGAACACCTCAAACAGTGTGTTCAAATAATCCAGCAAATTCAGCTCTGTAAATATAAAGCTAAAACTGGAGCTACTTAACATCAGATCACTCGCTCCTGAAGTCGTTTTTGTAGGTGAAATAATCACTGATCAGAATCGTGACGCCGTATGTCTTACACAGACCTGGATTAGACCTGACGAGGTTTTATCTTCACTTCCTTCGAAACTATTTTCCTTAACTAATATACTGCCTACAGACCGCCGGGGCCTCATACAGAGTTCTTATGAGAATTTAGTTGTTTCCTAGCAAATGTAGCAGAGCATAATAAATAGTAATTGTTGGAGATTTTATTACACAGTCATGTGAAAAAATTAGGACACCCTTTGAAAGTTTTTGTAACGTTCTTGAACCTGTTGTAACAACACTGGAAGATGTTGTTATATAACCAAATAAATTAAAAGAGAAGAAAAGACTTTTCAAAAAGGTTTTAGAACTGAACGTTGCTTAAAATAGTCGGAGTCAGTGCTGATGGGAAGAGTCCTTCCACTCTTCCACTATTAGGCCTAAGAGCAGCCTTTGATACAACAGAACATACATTTTTCATGAACTGGCTTGAAAAGTATGTTGGCCTTGAACAATCTTTTTGTTGATTTTACTTAAATATTTATGTGCTTGTTTTCAGAAACATTTGTTAAGTGTAGTGTAAGTGTGGTTTTAGCTGACAAGGGGGTGCTACAGGGTTTCCCATTCACGAAGACAGGGGTTGTGGTCATGCTTGCAGTCGTCCGACTGCATCTGGGCTATAAGATAAGAAAACACTGAAGTAAAAAAATTGTCTGAGGACATATTTGTTTGGCTTACAGCTCTGAGGGTGACCACTCTTTCATGTCTCGGGGCGTTTGTGTACCATAGGAACATGTTAAATGTGTATGTCTCATATATTAACACGATAAACATCACCTTTATATTACCATTCAGTGTTTTTTGTATTTAGTTTAATTCATCTGAAAATTTAGTACGCTAATTAATTAAAATACTACTTTAAAATTAATATGTGTGAATGTTTTTAAACTTTTTAAAAAATAGATAATTTTCTATTAAAAATTGGTGGAAAACCTAATGCTGTGTTGTTGTGTTTTGGTTAAAAAAAAATGCCTAAAAATGCCTATTTTCATAGTTTAAACCCTAAATCTGCCCCAAATCTGCTCCTAGAACACTATTATTTCGTGTTAAACTCAGTTTAATTCATTACTCAAAGAAAATGTAAAAGTAAAACAAGAATCAGAAAACTTTATTGCTTAAAAAACCCTTAGCATTAGCAGTTAGCATTAGCGGTGTGTAAAGACTCGTACACAAAAGAAAGACTGAAATAACTCTCTCTACCCACATGTGTAGACAGAGCACAGCTTACTAATACTGAATACACTGAGATAACTGTTGAACATTGCCAGGACATGCTGCAGCAGCTTCTTCTTCTTATTTTTATGGCGGTTGACAACTTTTCAGTGTATTAGCGCCACCACTGGACTGGTGGAGTATTAAGAATGTACTTCCTGCCCTTGCTATAAAACATCATCAAATGGTGACACACTGTGTGTACAGAATGCAAAATTGTTCACCGTTAGCTCTTTGGAAGAGTCAATCAAGTTTGAAAATAATTTAAAATTCAATAAAAATAATTGAAAAGTAATACCAACATGCAAGAACAGTCTCACTGTCCTCTAAAGCAGTGGTCCCCAACCCCCGGGCCGCAGACCGGTACCGGGACGTGGGTCATGTGGTACCGGTCCGCGGGCTGCACAGAAAAACTTGTATGAAAACGCTGTTAATAAAGCTGCGAGTACACACTGGATTTACGTTTATTATTATATTTTAAAGATACCCCCATTATTATAGTTTTAAAATATCCCCATTTTTATGCGTATCATTTATGTGTATAAATACGTATACGTATATTTATCTGCCGCTCCTTAAAGGCCGGGCCATGAACATAGTTTCTGATATTAAACCGGTCCGTGACCAGATAAAGGCTGAGGACCGCTGCTGTAAGGTCCACTTTAGGACCGACTGACACATGTAGCACCAATTATTTGTGTTGTCATTTTCTATAGAGTCCATATTTTACCTTCATATATCAGATCAGCTGGAGTTTAATCTTGGTTAAAGCTGTTCTGAAGTAAGTATCAATCCTCAAAGATTAGATGAGGGTGCAGAACTAAGGGACTGCATGAAGGAGTCTAAAAGATCAGAGGCAAAACCGTCCAGAAAGTCAGACAGATGGGTCTCTTGAGGAGGAATGACTTGCCATGGTTGAGGAAACAAGAAAGGAGGATGGAAAAAGCTCTTATTCAACAGAGGATTCTGTGCAGAGAAGTGGTAGAGGCTGAGCCCTCCGTAGCTGAGATTAGAGAGAGATTTTGTAGTGCTAACAATGCCACTAACACGATACTGAATTAACGGCAAAAACACCCACATCCTGTAATCTTTCCTCCAGTCTCTGACAGCAGCGCCGCGTTCAGTCCTTCCTGATTAAAGCCGCGCTCGGGAACTCACTCCAGTGGACTGAATCGTTCTGCGTCGGAGACGGTGGCTGTGGAATCTGTCATTTTCTGCGTCTCTGTAGGGATCCGTTCTGTGTTGTCAGTCACTTGTAAAGTTATGAGGCTGTCAGTGGCTGAAGCAAGGATGTTACTTTGATTTGGAGGCTTGTCTCATAGGATCACATTGTATCACCATTGCTGCTGAAGTTGCTGCTTAGGGTTCTAATTCAATACAGGAGTAACTTTGATCTTCATTGTAAAAAAGAATCCAGAAATTCCTCCGTAAGCCTTGCATTGATTAATGCGTGGAGGGCCAGGGTGGGTGGAGGCGCCTCTCCTGCCTCTGAACGCCTTCATTAATGGCTGAGCAGAGATGTTTTAAAGTCATGTTTACCGAGTCCAAGGCGAGTCTCAGGTCTCTGAGCTGCAGTGTTTACAGACGGAGACTCTAAATGTGGGATGTTTGACTGTAAATGTTGAGCTCTAAATTTTTAGAAGATATGCTAATTGGCCACGCCCCGCGATTCCAATTGGCTGTTACTGTGATATGCCTGCGTGCTGTGATCTGCCCTCACCAACAAGGAGGATTTGCCTAAAATGATCTTTAATTTAAATGTTATCAGGTTACAGAAGCTGAAGACACACACACTAAGGGCATCAGACTGGAATCCTGACTGTTGCTGCTGTGTGTAACCAACACTGCAGTTATCCTGGGAGAGGCTGTTGCTCTTTAGGATCCTGATGCCCTGCTGACAGCATTTGCATGCTTGCTTGGTCTCTTGCATGTAATTAGGGAACATCCCAAAGAACTCAAGTGTACCTTTAAGGCAAAGCAGATGATTTTCATGGGTCTTGCTCTGCAAGCGTACAGTCACTGGAGAACACAGTGAATTGAGATAATTGGACGCTGCACATTCATTGCGCATAACTGGCACAGCGACCTCTGGAATCCCGTCCCCAGGGTAGCCCTGATGTTGCCTTTTAGTGGCATAGAAGGTTGTTCATTTTTCCTATGGATGAAAAGGGCCTATTTGATTTATATTTTATTGTGCAATATGGCATCAATGTGACACTCTACAGGAGTTCCCCAGTGGCTGCCATGGTGTGCACACATTCTTGATTATGGCCCAATTATGTTTATCATCTCTAGAGGTTTTAGCTGATGTTTGGCTCAGGGAAAAGCGTTTCTGATTCGTGTTTGTTTTAAGCGGTTCATGAAGCAAGTTATCCTGATGTGTGCAGGGCATTGCACAGACATTGTTCATTATGCTCTATTTATTTGCTTTCAGCAACAATTTTTTTCTGTAACAGGTTTTTAGGGAGTCATTTTTCGTTCATCTTTGACAGCAAATACAGCGGTACCCTGACTTACGAGTGTCCCAACTTACGAGCTGTTCGAGATATGAACGTCTCTCAGACGATTTTTTTTTGCTGAGAGCTAAACTTCGGTTAGGAGCTTGCAGTAATTTTGCAGAAGTTTGGTTCTCCATGTGTTCAGAGAGAGTGAGAGTGAAGGACAGAGAGCGAGAGAGTCCTTACAGGTTCTGTAAACGCTGCAGCATTTCTCTGATTCTGATGTTTTTCTCGTTTCCTTTAAAATGACGCTTTAAAGAACAATATTTTTATTTGTTACCATCGCATTGCAGTGAAATGATCACTTTTCATTTCTCCAACCCATCAGTTCACACAGTTCAACCGTAAATTCTTATTCTCGGACCAGTGCTCTGTCCTCTAATATCTCATTGGTATAAACTAGAGCAGCCAGAGAACCAGTGGAGCTGAATGAGTGAGGTGGAGGAGCTTGTGTGTGTGTTTGAGTGCGCATGTGCACGGCTGGGGAATCGCTCTGTCTGGTAGATGAATCATCAGTGTGAGGTATTTATAGTCACTCTTCAAAGAAGGAGGGAGCACAGGGGCAAGAGTGCTGAGAGTGAGCCAAATGTCATTGCATTGTCTCTCATACACACACACACACACCTTCTCTGAAGCAAAAAGACTAGAATGAGTTACATGTTTTTATGATATTCTAACAGCCACATTGACTGGTGTCACCTTCAGGATGATCATACAGCTCTGTAAAAACAGTCACTGCAGTTTATCTTTAAATCAGCGTCTCTCTGAGAGTGAACCCATTCCAGTCCAGCGTCTCTCTGAGAGTGAACCCATTCCAGTCCAGCGTCTCTC
>JBBPDC010055199.1:2500-11237 GCA_037974485.1 Hemigrammopetersius urotaenia
CCTTCAATGTTAGGACCAACAAAGTGAGTTTAAAAAGTGCCTTGAACTCCTTGAGAGGCCAAGATCTGCCAATAGACTTTACCTCTTACAGATGAATACATATAACAAATGTACATAGGTGGGTGGCACAGTGGCACATTTTTTCATGCATTCCCATATTTGATTGCTGGCTGGAGCGACCAGGGTCTTTGAATGGTGTCTGTGTGAATTTTTATGCTGGGACGTGTGCTTTTCTCCCACAGGACCAAAGACCTGCATGTCAGGTGGATTTCAGGGACCATGTGTGACTGTGTGCATGAATGCATTTGTCTGTGTATCTGCCCTGTGAAGAACTGGGCCTATGAGTTATATGTCTATATGGTATATATCATATTAATTATTATTGCAGTAAATGTAAATAGTATATAATATCATTGTAAAAAGTAATAATAAAATAATATAAGTCAGCTGGTATTGTCAAGTACAAAAACTGAGTGTGTTTTGTTCTGATAGGAACATAATACATATTGCTATTACATCTAGGTTACTGCAGATGTATAATTAATGTATAATAAAGGTCTGAGCGAGTGCGTGTGTATATGTGCTCTATTGGTTGTCACTATATGAGTCTGTTCTCTGACCTACATGATGCGGCGAAACTTCTTTTATTAATAGAAGAAGTCTGTTACTCCTCTCTGGTTCTGAACGTATGAGAGGGTGTGTGTGCGGGTATTTGTGTTCTCACTAGTGTGTGCATGTGTGGTATTTATAATTGGCAAATACCTTTCAGGAATGTACTTCCTGAGTTTATCATTAATCTTCGTTTACACAGTGTTACTGAGGGCATTTTCACCATGAGAGATATTGTTAGTGTGTGTGTGGGTGTGTGTGTGTGTGTGTGTGTGTGTGCCCGCGCTTGGTATCTTACCCAATGCAGCGTAATGTGAGTTTCGGGTTCTTTTTTCTGTTTCTCTCGGCTGAACCAGTTGAACTGCAGTTTCTCTCAAGGAATTTAAGCAATTTAACCTCTCTGTCACTTCATATGTGATATCTAAAGGGCTCTATTCACATTTGTAAAGTACAATTCTGATGGAATTGATCTCCTCTAAATAGGTTTATATAGTTCTTAACAATAGCGCCTAACAAAAAAAACCTACGTGAAGTGCTTTTGACCTGATATTTTGAATTCATTTTTACGCACAAATAGTGTAGGTGTGTTTGTATGTGTGTACATAAATATATATATTTATGTACACACACACATATATATATATAGGTAATTATTTATAATTACATTTATATACCTATTATTTATTTAAGTGTATATAAATTGAAATGGAGGCACATTTTCATCTCTGTCACTTAGTTTGCTCATGGGTAGCAGAACAGATGTGATTCTCTCATGAGACATGTGGCTTTTTTGTTGCACAAAGCGTTTCTGACATGTCAACAACTAATAAACCAGCACGGCATGACGATTATGAAAGCAGGAAACCAGTTCTGATTTCTCGACTTCTGCTGATGTGATGGGACATTACACACACACACACACACACACATCGGAGGGGACTATTGGTCAATAGCCAAGTAGGACAGCACAAAAGAAAAAGAAGCTGAACTGTGTGTGACCACTTAAGGACACTTACACATACACACTAAAATTCCAGTGCTATGCATGTCAGTACCACTACTGTACTGAGAAAGACCCATCACCCAAAAACACCGGCTCTCTGGTGTTTCTGTGACTAGTGTTGACCTTGGATGAATGCAGCGAAGGGGGCTTACTAATGATGCAGAGAAACAGATGGATCACGGTCTGTAGATGTAAGTGCAGCTATGGTAAGTGGAGCTGATAAATTGAACAGTAAGTAAAGATTCAAGGTAGGTAGGCTCGTCTGTCTATATTATTATGCTGTTTTTGCAACAGAATACCCATCGCTTTCACTACACTATGCCACTGTCATGGTTTATCATGGTTAATTATAGTTAACTCGCTGACCTGCTTTTCTGTTGCATTTGTTTTGGCCCGTTGTGTTCTTCTTGTATTACAATGTGTATCTGTATTGATGTCGTAATGTAAAAATGATCAAAAATTTAGGTCAAGTGCGCTATGTGGTTCTCTAAACTCTGGTCTTGTACATTGCACCAAGGCCCAGAGTGGGACCTGAAGGTTGACTACATCCTGTACTTCCCCTTCCCAAGTAAATTTCAAAGCAAAATTTAGTGTTTTAAAACATAATCTAATTTTTAAAAAAAACTCTTGACCCTAAAACCTCAGTTGTCATTGACTGTGATGCAGGTGTACCACTACATCTGAAGCAAGCAGTTATGAGCTAACTGTGTGGTAAACAGTCAATACATGTAAATGGAAGGCTAAGCAATGGCAAGCCAGTTATTCTTTCTTGCTGGCACTCAACTAAACTAAAAAAATTATATTTTGCCCCTGCAAAATATTTGAGCACTGCCGTCTTAGAGAAACCTAGACCTTCAGAAGTTCAAATCCACATTATTAGTAAGCAGTGCATTTTATGCCACTTTATTTCCTTTCATCTCTGTGCGTGTTCCTCTACTGATACTCTCTGTTTTGGTGTGATTCAACTTTCAGGTGCCCACTTCTGTCTGTGCCCCACTTCTGGCCCTGAGCCCACTGAACTCTTTAATGCAAGGGTTCTTTCTCTTCATATCTGTCTTCCTTCTCTTCAACTCCAGGTCAAAGCATCAAATTTGGGACCAAGACTTTTCAATAGCCAAGACCAAGACCAGACTGTGTATATATGGGATGATTCTGGGATGCTTTTATATTGCAGGAGTCAGTTGGTTCATGCTGGAGACAAAATAGACTCACTACTTAATACTTAAAACTAAACTTTGTGTTCACATGGTCAGCAAAAAATGTAAAAAAAAATGTTTTCCATGTGAAACATCATAATATCTTAGTAGTGCTGAATAGTCCCGGAGTTCTTGCAAACCAACAAATACAGGGTGCATAATGGTTTAAACATATTTGTGAAAATGTAAGTGTCCACATACTTTTGTTCCTAAATTAGTGGCAGCAATTACCACAATTGTGATGAAGGTAAGGATGATTATTTTTATTTTTGGGCTTAGCTTAGCCACATCTTTTCTATCAGGTGGACAGAAATCTTGTTATTTTGCAAGACTAGTTAAGAAGTGAGTTTGAGTTTGTTTGAAACTGTGCTATGGTTTATATGAAAGCCTCTGTCTGCTGCTCTAAACTTTCCACCTGAGTCGAATATGACCATCTGGTTAAAAGGTGTAAGCTTGTGTGTGTTCCCACATGTGTAGGCTTGTGTAGCCTGTAAACACTGAGTGACCTACTGCTGTGTGTGTGCAGGGGGCTGCAGTGTGGAATGCCCCACAATTATGCTCTTATTTTTGTTTCCTGTTAGACAGAGCAAGGACAATGACACAGTGTCTGCGTGATTCTAGGAAAGGTCGTTTCAGTGCCAGGCCATGCCTCAGAAGAGTTGAACAACAGGAACTGGTGGCTTTAGGTTTGAATCCCGGAAGGTATAGTAAGGGAAGTTGATTTAGTCGCTAGCAGTGGCCCAGAGTTGCTGAAGTTCTTGCTCTTCCTTTGATCATTTATTGTGGGGAAATTCTTTGGTTCCTTTGTGTATTGTATCAAATGTTAAGTGCTGTTTTTCAGGTTCAGGCTACTCTGAAATTGTATTTGTCCTGTAAATAAATCATATAAGCCATACTAACCTGAAAATGGACTTACTCAGAAAAATGGACAGAAAACAACATCAATTATAATATATTATATATTATATATATTATATATTAAGGTGATCTGTTATTTCTTTAACAGGGGGATGGCCCAATGGGAGAACGCCTGCTCACACCACCAACCATCTGATCAGGGTGATGTGTTTCCTTCTTTATGCCTGCATTTTGAATCGACTGAAGCTGTTTGATTGTCTTTTTTGAAAGTCTTTCTTTTAAGAGACCATAACAATAATCAATCCCAGTATAAACAAATGCATGAATGAGTTTCTCCAGGTCTGGTTTAGTCAGAAAGTCTCTAATTGTGTTGATGTTCTTGAGGTGACAAAAGGCTGATTTAATAACTGTTTTGACATGACTGAGAGATCAGAATCCATTAATACAAAAAGGTTACTTGCTTATTCTTTCAGGGCACTTGAGACAGACCTTTTATTGCTATTCATATATAAAGTAATATCTATTTTATTTCTATATTACAGCAGAAAGTCCTGTCCAGAAAGTCAAGTGGGCATAGTTGATTGGAGAGAGGGCCAAATACATCTGCATAACTGTGGTAAATATCTCAGTCTTTGTAGTATTTGGTCAAGTGAAAGTGATCATTCGGTCATACGTGAACACACCACTGCACAAAGTGTGAACAGCACGAAATTCAACCTCTGCATTTAACCCATTCACCAAGTGAAGCAGGGAGCAGCCAGGAACATGGCACCCGGGGAGCAGTGCGTGGGGATGGTACCTTGCTCAGGGTACCTCAGCGGTGCCTAGCAGTCTTGGGAATCGAACCTGGACTTTCTGTTCGCAGGGCGGATGCCTTAACCACTAGAGGAAGCATATACAAATTAAATAAGAATGGGCCAAGAATTTAACCCTGGGCCACACCACAGGTTACTGGCACTCTCTCAGAAATGTATTTCCTATTGTTTCCTCTTTCCATCTGTGCATGTATGAACTGAACCATTTTAGAGGAAGTTTCTTCTGAGTCCAACCGAGTTCACAAGTCTAAAACAACTCTGTGGTCAGTGATAACAATAGCAGCATTGAGATTGAGCAGTAATAGAACAGATACTTTTTCAGAGTCTGTATTTAGTTTATTAATAACCTTAATTACCACAGTCTCAGTGTAAGGTTTTCAAAACATCTATTTAAAGACAAGAATCTGAAGCTTGGTTTTATACCATCTGCAAGCACCCTTCCTCTATTAGAATTTCTTCATTGTGCTTTTTTATTGGTACGAAATAGTGTTTACTTTAACTGGTGCAACTTCATCCACAACACTAACCAGTTTTGAGCTGAAGTTATCCGACAAGACATCAACATCCGATGGCATGCATGGTGCAGAGTACATTCTGCTCATGAAAATGTCACAGTTGTCTCATTTATAAACCTATACTTAAACATGTCTGGGTTTATTATCAAATGGGGTCAAGGTTTCAAAGAATGCAGGGTACAGGAATGACTAAGCGACATCCTAAACAGTGGCAGACATAATGAGACCATGTCCAGAGTGTGGCCATGATGGTATGTACTGCCAGACACATACTGAGACAGTCAAAGAAGTCTAGTACAACACAGAGGTGCTTGGAACAATTGTCCATTTTCGTCATTTTGTTAACAAATCACCTAACAAATCAGAAAACCAAAAAGGTAATCAATAGGGTAATCACCTCTCTCTAAATGTCCTAAACTAAAAGTAACAAGTACATTATTCTAAATATTAAATCTTATACTAAGTCTCAGATTAGTAGCAGTATAGTGTTATTAAGAAAAATCTGAGAAATGAGATATAATTGACTGATGGTCGATGAGATTTAAATGATTCAAATTATTGCAAATAGAAACAAAATCTTTGATGTTTAATCCATTTTTACTTCTTTTCTTGCCTCATGTATGACTGTGAGACTGTAAGCCAAATAATATGATTTAATCTTATTTTGTTTCTTGCTGTGTTAATCTGGCTATCAGAACATGTTGAATGAGGGAGCTGTTTATGATTTAGCCATGAATTTGATTGACTTCTAGTCTGAAGAGTATAGAGTTTTTGGGGTTTTTTTACCTGTCGTGTCTGGCATCTTAGCAAACAGATTATGAAGCTGGGTGCCTTGGTGTGCCAGACACCTTTGCTTTGCCAAGTGGGGCTTGACAGTGTATGCCCCTCTTGTAATCTGATTTTTGATTTATTTAGTTTTTAATTATAAATATTAATTACTTGATTTAAATTAAGCCAAATCAGATAGGGGTACCGAAAATACAGTGAGGAGAAGGAAAGGAAGAAAGAAAAAAAAAGAGGGCGGAGGTTGAAGGTCCAGAAGAGTATAGAGTGATTGATGTGATTTACATTTTTCGTGTTAAAACCCTGTGCATGCCGAGACCTAGTGTTGTTGGTGTCAAGCACTGTGATGATACACTTTGTATTATTATTAAAGTGGCAGTTCTGGTATAGCCACCACCAATAGCCTAATAGCGCAATGATGTCTATTAAGGAGGAAAAAGGAAATGACTGTTCAGTCCTCCTGACAAGAATGAACAAGAAATAATTGAATTCCAATAGACTGTTTAGCTATAATGCTTTAAAGGTTTTTCTATACTTCTCTGTTAATCTTCCTTTGATTATTTACCTTTGCCGTATTCAATCAGTGCCGTACAGGCGTGAGAAAGTAAAACAGCAACAAAGAGTCGTGCCTTTATGACTAATAGACTGGCGGCTGTGTCTGTTTTCTAGTAAAAATCCAGCACTTTTTACTGTCATATTGATTGTATCAGAGTCAGTGTGGGAAGTGCAAGTAAAGAACACTCATAGCATGGCATCATAGCAAAAGATATGTGGAGGGTACATGGCTGAGAACTTTTCATCAGACACTTGGTGATGGTGTTCATTTACCAAGAAGCAAACCTAATGTAGCCAGTAAACTATCATATAAAACTCACACAGTACAAATGATACTTTACCATCTATAGATGTTTAGTGTATCTATCTTGCTGTTATAAACTCTCTATATTCTGTAGTCTCTTCCTCTTCAATGTGATCTTGACCATGTTCCTACTTCTCTTTTTAAGATATTTTTGTGTGTATTACGATTGTAAACTGCCGTCTGTCCCAACAGGTGTTGTCCAGATGCTTTTAAGGCCGGCATGGTGAAGCCTTTTACTAAAAAAGGCTAGAATGTATCCTACTCAGTTATTTTCTCCATTTCAAACCTTTTTTAAGGAAGTCTTTAGGACAAAATGTCTTGTTAACAAATTATTTGTGAAATGTCAGTCTGTTTTTGGTTTAAACCATAGTACTGAGACAGCATTAGTGAATGTACAGCATTAGTCCATGTTGTGAATGGCCTCAAGCCTCAGGACTGGTATAGAATGCTTCTGTTTTAATCATACTGTGCAGCTTTTGATACAGTAGACTATAATGTTCAAATCCACTTCAGAATGTATATCAGTTGTACAATGGTTTACATGATATTTAATGGATTAGATTGAATAGAAAATTCATTTCTTGTTGTGTCCCACTATGGTTTCAAGGCCTTTGTGAAAGACTGGGCTGCTTTTGCTTCATGTATCAAAACTGGAGGCTGAAAATGGGCTGTAACACCTGGATTTCATTTTTGGTTCAGCGTGTTAAGGCAGTCACCCATGAAGCTTTTTATTTTTATTACTTTAGAACAATTGCTAAATATAGGCCTTTTCCATGCAAGAGCAAAGCAGAGAAACTTGCATTTGTTACAAGCAGAATGGAGTTTTGTAGTTATATCCTTTCTGGGCCTTGTAAGAAAACAGGACAAAAAGGCGCCTCCTTCCAGAAATGCAGCAGCACGGATCCTAATGAAAACAAGAGGACTATAAATGGCCAAGCACCTGCGTACCCCAGTCAATGTCTGCTTATGTTCCAAAATGTGATCTTAGATCCGTAACAACTGTCTGTAAATTACAGCAAATGTGAAGCGCCCTCTTTCTGTTATTATGATTCTAAGCTGTGAAGCCCAAATAGGCAACCAATCCCGGTGCACACTTATTTATTTAAAATGTATCCCTTCAGTTTACCCTTCAAATTCTACCTCTCTGTACTTAACATTTCATATAATGTGCTAATGCCCCTGATGATTTTAACATATTTATTTATTTTAGCTGTTACCAAATACAGTAATAGATGAAAAAGATTTCGATTTCGATTGCTTTTGCACTTTGGCACCTATCTGTAAAGCTCTTTAAGCTTTGACATATTTGTGCTCTATAAATAAAGTTATTATATGATATAGTTAGTTGACAGAATTGGCATTCAGCATTCTCCTTCTAGTGTGTTGAGCTGCCCAATGATGTTGTGTGAATGGCAGATGGAAAAGGTGCAGTGGCTCTTCATGTGACTTGGAGGAAGCGTGTTCTGCCCTTCACCCACCCAGTGTTGGTGGTATCATGTGATAGGGGGAGTCCTGGCATGGGTGTTACTGGACATGACTAAAAATGGGAAAAACTGAGAAGAAAATGTTGCCGGCCACATCTGTCTATGTGATTTGGATGCTAGCAAAACCTCAGATTTCTTACTTACTTAGAATTGCTTATGTATTTAACACTCCTGTCTTATTAGCTATGAACAAAGTTACGGCAGTTTCTTTCGTGAAAGATACACTGACAACGTTCCAATCACCTCTTAGTTATAAAGAAAGCTAAGATATGGAGATCCGAAGCTTCAGCTCTGGTTCGTTGAAAAATGTGTGTTTTAGTTGACTGATGGAATGAGTGATTAATTAAAGCTGATGTTATGGCAAATAAATGAACAGCTGTTTTCTCAATCCGATGATCAAGACGGCGGCCCACGCTTGCTATCGGCAGAGTGATGGGCTAATTTTTCCAGCAAGGAAACCATTACTGTTTAAATGGCCTGAATGACTGTCATTTCAATGGTTAATAGCACTTACAATGTCATTTACTCATCACAGTAATGTGTGTGCGTGTGTGCGTGTGTGTGTGTGTGTGTGTGTGTGTGTGTGTGTGTGTGTGTGTGTGTGTGTGTGTGTGT
>JBBPDC010055273.1:0-11232 GCA_037974485.1 Hemigrammopetersius urotaenia
TATATATATTCAGGTAAGCTCAGGCCAACACACTTAAGACTTTTACCAGTTTTACAATTGTGGGTTTTATGGCAATAGACACACATTTTCATTTTATTTGCACTTTTTAGTGCTGTGATGTTAATTAATAATTTATTTAATTTAACATTATATGCATGTACTTCCAACATGTTTGGTTGGCAAAATAAATGTAAATTCAAATCAGAGTGTCTTCTGTGTCTGGAATGGATGTACAGAATTCTTGAGTCTATAAGGTAACAATAATATAATAATAAGATTGTGAAATAGTTTTGACTAAAAGAAAATTTAGATTTCTACTAGGTATTCTATTCTACTAGGTACTTAAATAGAATTGCATTACTAAAAAAAGAGATAAAAAAATACAACTTTCATTGACTAAAATTAGACTAAAACTAAAATTAAGACAGGTTGCCGAAAAACATTACTTCCAACACATCAACTTCAAAAACTGACTGTTCACTTGCTGCCTAATAACCTCCCACATGATCTACTGGTTACGGTGCTGCGCTGGAGGAGGTAAGGTCACAGGTTCAAATCCAATTCTACAGTAAATTTCTACTGTAAATGTCTACAATGTCTACAGAAGTATTCTATGTACATTTTTACAGAGATAAACAATATTGTTGTGAAACTGTTGTTCTCAGCAAATAGGCTCGGCAGGGTATAAGTGAACTTAAGACTGCATTTAGAGATCTGAGGGCTTTATGTTATTCAGAACATATTTCAACAAAATGTCACCCATTAAAAATTTAATGAGTGACATTTTGCGGGGAAAAAAGCAACACTTACATGTGAGTAAGGTTTTTGAGAGGTTCAAACATCCTCCGTTGAATGTTCCCAATCTCGATCCCCTCGATGCTCCTGTGAGACAGATGGCTTCCTTATAGCAGTGATACCATTAGCATCTTAGAACATGATCTGAAAGGCTATATTCTTGTTTCATTTCCCCCCTAAACCTAATGTACATTCATTCATCTGGATGTTCTCTAGAAATCTTTGATGTTCAGCCTGAAAAGAAGCTTCACTCCTTTTGTGAAGGGTGGAGAGAAAAGATGAGGAGGACGGATCTAAGGCAAGAACACATAACCAGCCCATTACTTAAATTATTTGGCTGAGTTTTGTGTTTTTGCATGCTGGTAACAACAAAAGAAAGGGTCGGTGGAGCTCTTTCAGGAAGATAACTGAGCCCTTGCTGTGGTCGCTGCAGAAAATGTCACAAATTGGCAATTAAAGAGCAGGGGTCAGCTGCAAAAATAAACAGCCCTGCACCCAGCATACACTATATTGCCCAAATATTCACTCACCTGCCTTTACACGCATATGAGCTTAAGTGACATCCCATTCTTAATCCATAAGGTTTAATATGACATCGGCCTACTCTTTGCAGCTATAACAGCTTCAACTCTTCTGGGAAAGCTCTCCACAAGGTTTAGGAGTGTGTTTATGGGAATTTTTGACCGTTCTTCCCTGAAGCACATTTGTGAGGTCAGACAATGATGTTGGATGAGAATGCCAAGCTCATAGTCTCCCCTCTAATTCATCCCAGAGGTGTTCTATCAGGTTTAGGTCAGACTGCAGGTCAGTCAATTTCTTCCATACCAAACTCACTCATCCTTGCTTTGTGCACAGGCTTGTTGGAGCAGGAAGGGGCCGTCCCCAAACCGTTCCAACAAAGTTGGGAGCATGAAATTGTCCAAAATCTCTTGGTATGCGGAAGCATTCAGGGTTCCCACACAATAATCCCCATCCACCAAATGTCACACTTGGCACAATGCAGTCAGGCAAGTACCATTCTCCTGGCAACCACCAAACCTAGATTCGTCTATCAGATTGCAAGATGGAGAAGTCTGATTCATCACTTCAGAGAACACGCCTCCACTGCTCTAGAGTCCAGTGGCGGCGTGATGCTTTGCATTGCACTTGCTGATGTATGGCTTGGATGCAGCTGCTCAGCCATGGAAACCCATTCCATGAAACACTCTATGCTGTTCTTGAGCTAATCTGGAGGCCACATTAAGTTTGGAGGTCTGTAGTGACTGACTCTGCAGAAAGTCGAAGACCTCTGCGCCTCAGCATCTGCTGTCCACGCTCTTTCAGTTTATAAGGCACCACTTCGTGGTGGAGTTGTTGTCGTTCCCAATCGCTTCCACTTTGTTATAATACGCTGACAGTTGACTGTGGAAATTTCACCACTGGACTTGTTCCACAGGTGGCATCCTATCATGGCCCCACGCTGGAATTCACTGAGCTCCTTTTTTATTCACACAGTGTGTTGTACTGTAGTGTGTTCATGCGTGACTTAAAGAGCCCACTTTACCTTACTTTGAGTAAGAAAAGCACTGGAGGCACAATGAACTTCTTGTACAAGGTGGGCTATGGATATGTAGCCCAATTTTGTCATACTATTGCAGGATGTGGGCTTTTCATCCCTGTACAAATAATTCATTGTGCATCCACTGTCTTACAAAAATACCATTTAGCCAAGAAAGTCACTATAGCTTATATTACTGTATATGTTAGCACAAAATTATGTCAAATTATATTTTCTTTTCATTGGTGGTAGCTAATTACTGCTTTTTATAGCTCATTTGGACCCAAGACAGGAAAAACGTAATTATTTGGACATTCTCTTTTGAAACAAGTTTGTTTTGGGGATAAAGGGATGAGCAGAGATCCCTGTGACATGCCTGTTTAATTTTCCAGAGCACATCCTGTTTAGGGACTGTACGGATGTGAACTAAAAAGCAATGACATTTCTTCAGCAGAAAGCACAGAATTCACAAAAACAGGCAGCAAATTCGTTTAGTGTGGCAATTGAAAAGTCTTGTTTGGAAAGGAAAAAGAAAACTGTCAAATCATTGTTGTCAAAACAAAACCAACTCTGAGGACACTTTAAAAAAGATTAGAACGCATAATTAAAGACTGTTTTCTTCAAACATTGTGGCCGTGGGTCTATTTTCTTTAGCAAACTAAGGGAACAAGGGGACATCTAAAATAAGCTAAGCACAAAATGTGAGCTACTGACTAAATAGGACAAGCTTTGCAATGCTCAATCAGTATTTGTTATCAGCTTTGGTAAATATGAGAAGGTGGTTAGTTTTAATAGTCTCTTCTAAACTATATAATAAACTCTTATGAATGCTTGACCTACATATTTGGGATAAATACCTTTACTGCACTAGTCGTCTTTTACATTTTTCCCTATCCTATGCAGTTACCATGGTAACACTTTACTATTGGGAAGCATTCATAAAACGGCATGCCGCCTACATTAGCCTTTCTTGACAACTTCAATCAGCCAACATAAACATTTATAAAGCCTTATTCTAACAAATGCCAGATGTCATAAAGGCTGATTTTGTCATGATGTGATTTCACCTCAGTATTATGTTTGTTGGAACAACCCATTATAAATATCTATGTCAGGTGTAGCTTTATGGATACTGGCCATTTTAGAGATACGAGGCATTGTTCCTACTTTTATATACCAAAATCAGGTTTGTACCAGTGCAAAAGTTAGTACATTTTCCCCTTTTATGAAAGTGAAGCTGTGAAATTTGCCCAAAGTATAGCTGATTATGACCTATTTTTAAAAGTTGTTTTAACTTTTGTTTTATACATTTATAAACCCAGAACTTTCTCAGGGGCAGCAGGTGTCTATGACTGTCTCATGGTTCATAATGTTGGAACACATTGTGAAGTCCTTAATATGATTAATGCTTCATCCACCAGTGATCTTCATATATGAAAAACTTGTGACAGAAGCAGCGAATTCGGCACAATATAATCACAAATGACTCACAAAGACTTTAACTTATGCAGTTTGTCGAAATGGTCCATTTGCAGGTCCTGGATTGGGTTGTATGAAATATTCCTGTGAAGTGAAAAGATAGAAAGCCTGGTGTCAGTTGGAAATAACTCATGCATGACTTGAATGCATTCAGAGCCTGGACTTTATGGACTCTGAACAATGCAAAGGCACTTTGAGCTAGATCGAGACTCAGCACGCAATGAAAGTGAACTACTTACAGCTGCAACAAGTCTCCCAGATTTACAAAGAGATTGGATGGGATTGTCTGGATCCTGTTGCTGGATAAGTCTCTGCAGCGAGAAAAAATGTTTGCTTTAGACTGAGATTAGCTTTACAATCAGGCTAATCCTTGAAGGGCCACGAGTGTTTGAAGAAGGACGGACGTCTAATTTCACAGTGCATTTGGCGGCGGCTGGGCCAAATTGTGCTGACGTTAAAAACTGATAAGCGAACGCATGCAAACATGCAGACTTTTTGCTTTGCATACAAGTAGGTCATGCCTAGAACTTCAGATAATGTTTTCAGTGATTCTTTCTGAGGGGTTGGGGTGATCAGACTGGATTAGAACATACAGCTCGCCCAGCTTCTGCAGAACAGAGAACGCCTGATCGTGGATGTGACTGATTCGGTTACGCTGGAGGACTCTGGGGAGAGGGAGAGGGAGAGAGAGAGAGAGAGAGAGAGAGAGAGAGAGAGAGAGAGAGAGAGAGAGAGAGAGAGAGAGAGAGAGAGAGGAAGAAAGAGGAGGAAAAGAAAAAAGAAGTGAGAGGGAGGGAGAGACACATATGCAAAGACAGAGAAAAGTAGAGAAAGACAGAAAGAAAAACAGAAAGGGAAGTATAGATAAGGTGAGAGAGAGAAGAGTGTGGGGGCAAGTAAGGAAGAAAGGAAAAGATGTGAGAGGGAGAGAGATAGAGTGAGACAGCAAGAGCAACAGAGGGAGAAAAAGAACAGAAAGACAAAAAGAGAGTTCGACAGAGAGGGAGCAATACAGTGAAAGTATTACAGAAAAAGACAAAAGGAAATGGAGAGCAAAGAGCCGAGTGGAACAGGAGAATAAAGACAGGAAAACAATGAGAGAGACAGAATAAGAAAGAGAGCGAGAGAGAGAGAGAGAGAGGGAGAGAGGAGACACACAGCCATCACAATCATGCACAGTATAATAATAAAATAATGTAATTTATAATAATACATAATATAATTCACATTATTATGATTATTATTTAAGCATTCGAAAACCTGCCCAGTAGCTCAGTTTTCAATTTCAGTGCACTGTGGGAGCAGAGGGAGATGGCGTGTGTGTGTGTGTGTGTGTGTGTGTGTGTGTGGATGTAAGTTATTAAATGTACTTACAGTACTGTAAGCATGCTGCAAGACCAGAATGTCATATTCTCCACAATCTCCATGTGATTCCCCTCCATGTCTCTACAAACACACAAACACACACACACACACACACAATGGAGTAATGTGATGAATCAAGCTCAGACCAGAAGCATTCAGAAGTTAACACCTCCTCTCTAAAGCTGTCTTAAATGTTATTATTTGCAAAATGAAGTCAGCACATCTGTCCCATTTGCCTTAATGGAGCTTCTAACACTCTCAGCTTTTCCTCAAGCCATACCTTGGAGTTTTTCCTTGCCACTGTCGCTGTTACTCTTGGCTTGCTCATCAGAGTCACTTCATTCACACACATTCACACACACACATTTATTTCACATTTATTTCATTTTGTAAAGCTGCTTTGTGACAATGACCATTGTTAAAAGCGCTATATAAATAAAATTGTCATTTAAGTATCTGTCATTTAAGTATATAATTGTCATTTAAGTCTATACTTATCAACCCGCGAAGTAGCACACTGCACTTTTCAGCACAGACAATCAATTCTGTGATTTTTACACACTGTATTTTTATAACCTTAGTTTAGCCTTTCCAAAAATCTTTTTAATTTAATTTAAATTTATTGCACAGGTTGACTCAGGGGCTCATTTCACTACATGTTGCACAATTAAAGAATCTTGAATCTGGGGTGCTTTTTCAGTAGAACACGTGAGACCTTGCTTGCTGCTGGAAGAGACTTGAATGTGTTTGCAAGTTGAACATATTTAAACATATTTTAATTATTTAATCTGTTGTTGGGGCGGGGGAGGGGGGGGGATTTGCTGAACATCAGTGGCTAGCTTAAAAAAAAGAAAGAGAAGAAAAGAGAAAAAGTACGATGAGTTTTTTCTATTTTGTGACATTTACAAGATGCTGTGATATCTATTAACCTTTTGAACTCCATGAACGCATTTTGCATTCATTTTTGTAACCTTTAGTCTCAGACTCATAACTCACATATCACTGAAATCGAGAAGACTTTTCCTTTATGATCATCCTAAATTATCACATGCACAAAAGAGAGTACATTCAAAAAGGTTTACAACAAAAAGACATTGCCGAAACTCCATCAAACATCCATATTATTTACTTTAGCTGCAAATAAAGCATGTGTCCACATACTTGTCATTGGATTCAGTGTAACACATTTGTCATAATTCATCACAATTTTTCTCACAGTCTTTCTATATAATAAATATATATTAATTTTCATTCTGTTGCTTTATTATACATTTTTTATAATGGTGTTGGTGTTATAATGTTCTTCAGCAGTAATAATGATACGAAGGAAGGTCAAATACAAATTCCGTCAGAAAATAAGCACATACATTTATATTGTAATAAGCCATAGAATGTCCCAGTTTTAAAAACATTATATAACATGGCTATGGACCTTTACCCCACCCATTTCTAACATTAAATCTCTACTGAAAAACATTGTCTTGAAGAAATGAAAAAAGTAAAATTTCACTAGGTGAAAACTTTCACATCAAATAATTACATAAATTAGTAGCCATGGGTCTCATGAAAAAAACAACATAAAGAATGACTTGCTAGCTTATGGAATTAAAATGTTATATGCCAATAAATAAAGGGATGCAAAAATGCTCATAAATGGCCCAGAGTTAAAAAGTTTAAAGCAAAAAAAGAAGAAGAACTGAACAAATGTGTAATTAGAAGAAGGAGGTGCTGGAACTTGATGAAGATGCTGCACCTGCAGCTGAGGTTTGTACAATCACAATCACAGCTATGAATAAAATCCTACAATCACAATCACAACGATTAATTAATTCTTTCAAATGGTCAGAAATGTTAGCTGACTACCATGAGTGTCATAATCAAGGCTTTTGCTGAGGACGAACCAGGATGGATCAGTTCTGATTGCAGTAAGAAGCTGCACAAGCTAAAAACTGTATAAACATCTGTGCCTGGAAACACCCGATCCATTCCTGGGTTCATCTACGTCATGATGGTCTTACAGACCTGATAAAAGTTCTCCTGTATGAAGATCGAACAATGCGAGCTTGCAGTTTAAACACAGGTCATTTTCAGAGCTCACACTTACAGCCAATTTAATCGCGGCATCTCCAGGCATATGTCATCAAGCTTCGTCAGGGCATTGTTTAACAGAACCCTGTAACAAAGGAGGCATGTGTCACACACACATTTTATGTATTTCATTACATGTGTTCATACTTAAGCCTCATGCACTATACATATAAGTATCTATTTGTTATGTCCCATATGTGTTATATTGCACCCACAGATTTTCTGCATCAGGAAGATACTATTTACTAAAAATGCACTCAGTATTCTATGCTAACAAACACATTTCATACTGTTTTTTTATGTATCACCACTGACCTTTAGAAACCCACCTAATTTAATTATAATGTGGATCACCAGATGAGTGTTAGATATTTAACAAGCTATTAAGTGCTGAAACAAAAACAAGTGCATTTAAAGTTAAAGGACAGACTACAGTTTGACTCTGCATCACCAAACGACCAGTTAATAAGAGTCAGATCTGCACTGTAATAGATTATCTCATCTTATAAAGGAACCTTGTTTTATTTGACATATTTTCATTTATAGTTGTTCTAGTGTTATGATAAAACAATGTTTAATAAGAATAAAAATCTGTGTGGTGTGCAAAATGTTTGATTGGTAGTGTATATGTAAGTACCTATATGTTATTATATTATGCCATATGTTATTTTAAAATGTATTTATGCATGTATCTACCTTGGTGCTTTTTTCATTTTAGAAAACAAAATAAAAAAAGAACTGTTAGAAAGAACTTCACAAAGTGAGGACCTTTAGCTTGTCCTTTAGATTAGACTCACTCTGCCTTGAACATTACAAGCCTTGAACATTTTTGAGTGTGAAATAAATAAGAACAAACACAGACTAACACAGTCCCAGCCCTGCACTTCCACGGACTTTGTCGAACAGCCAAAACAAAACAGTTAAGCGGAAACTCACAGCAGCACGAGAGAACGCAAGCCGGAGAAGGTTAGGGAGGATACATGGTGGATTTTGTTGTTTTCCAGAATCCTTAAAATAAGGAAATGAGAGCAAGCTCATTAATACACATTAAAATACACATTAATACAATATTGGCCGAGGTGCTTTTAGTCGTCGGCTCTGGTTCAGGGGAACATTAATGGCTGCCTGAAGGCTGTGGCCTATAATTCGATACCATTGAATCAGGCATGCAATGGAATTGCTCCCCAGGCCAGATTCAATCACGAGGACTTGATTGAGGGAGTGAAACATTTACAAAACAGTGGGAGCAATAAAATAAGACAGTACTGTTAACAAAGGTGGTGCTCTTTCTGTTACCTAATGCTATGTGATGAACATTTTACATTCCAGGTAACGAAACCATGGTGCTGATTCACTAAGGCTTAAAGGCTGCCACTTAGGCTGTTTGCATCATGAATGTGGAAAAGAGAGCCATGAGATGTGCTTACAGCCATTCGAGCTTGTGCAGGTCCTGGAATACTCCTGGCATCAGAGTAGAGATTCGATTATGGCTCAAATACCTGAGAAAACAAAAAGGAACAGTGCTCTCAAACATCCCACACTCCTTTTATCTTCAGCCCTGAGCTCACACAAACACACTTGCTGGCATCTGACTGTGTCATTGTTATCATCATCATCATCAGAAAGCAGCAAGTGAACACAAAGCCAGCCAAACTGTGGATGCAGAGCCACCAGACAAGTTTACACAGGTTGAGCCAGATGATGTATTTGGTTCTATTAAAGAAAAAAGTAAATCTACAGTAAATCTAATAAGACACACACAACACATTTTGCTTAAATGCTTCAACATACACTTCACACTGTTTTCAAATGTGCTTAACACATATGTAACTCGGAAGGCTGCAGTACAAAATTATTGGGACACTGCGGCGAGGTGAACGGTTTTTGGAGAATAACCCCTACTACTCAAGCTAAAAATACAAATGAGGGCTCGTTGAAAAGATCTACTGGAGATCAATTGAACTGTGGAGTTTGAAGTGTTTGAGTGCTTTCCCGCCGAGATATGCAACTTGAAAGGTTGCGGGACAAAAGTATTGGGACCACATGGCGAGGTGAATGGATTTTGGGGAATAACCCCTGAAATACTCGGTCTAAAAATACAAAGACACATGATTATATATATATATATATATATATATGCATATTCAATCTAGTGTCTATTTTTTACCACTATTCAAAACAGACATTTTTAATTAAATCTTACAAAAAGTTAATCAGTGAATTTGAATTTGTATTAAAATATTTAAGTTCGGTAATAAAAACATCTGGGAAGTCAATTTACATTTATTTGGCTGTGTATTTACATCTTTTACATATTGGCTGTGTTTTGCAGTGAAGTGAAACTGCAATTTAAAGAAATAATTTAAAGAAAGTTAACTCTAAGACCCTTTTAAGTGGACACTGTCATTAGTGGAAAAAAAGTAGCAAAAGTAAACTTTTACTGTATAAAATTGAAAAAACACCACAAAAAACTGTGGCCTTAGTCAGAGATGCAACAAAGACACCAAAGATAGCAATAATGGAAGTGCAAGGATTCACAACTGTGATGGGAATATCTGTCCATATGACCACTTTAAGTCATACACCTCACAGAGTGAGCATTTAGAAATAGAGATAATAGAATAATAGAGATATACCCCCAAGAGACTTGCAGCTGTAACTGCAGTGGCTCTACAAAATATTGACTTTGTGGGATGAGCCAATGCACACTCAAGATTCCTGTTTTCTTTCTTAATTGGTTGTGCCATCGTTAAAAATGTTTTGCTTAAACGTGGCAGGCATGTTGTGTAAATCAAACGGCACAAACACTCCGGTGCGTCAGAAGCTATTTTAATGTGAGGGGGATTCATCGGTCTATGTGTGGGGCGGTGTTTGGGCATGGAGCGGTATTTGGGCATGAGGTGGTGTTTGGGCATGGGGCAGGGTTGGGTGGGGGCGAGGATGCTGCGTGCGTGCAAAGTCTCGTCCTGTTAGGGGGTGGGGGCGTTTGGAAGCCCTTGTTGAATCTTGAATCGTTCATTAAAGAATCCACTCCACTTAATCGATAGACAAATACACACACCACTAAAAATCCGCTCCGGGTTTGCCGCCATCTCACCACATGCAAGTGAAGTAATTTGTCTGTGCACAGACAGGCTGCTCGGATTTACAGTGGTGTGTGTATTCTTCTATCGGTGAAGTGGAGTGGATTCTTTCGTGAAAGATTCCAGATTCAACAGCTCTGGGTGAACTGGAATAGAATAGAAAGGGATCATTCGGTCATACGTGAACACACCGCAGCACACAGTGTGAACAGCACGAAATTCAACCTCTGCATTTAACCCATTCACCAAGTGAAGCAGGGACACTTAACATAATTATTTATGTTAAGTGTGTGTGTGTGGGGGGGGCTCCAAACAAATAATTCTGAAAAGTGAGCGGGACACATCCCCTTCTGTTTGAATGGCAGGGACGCCCAAGCTAACACCCTAAAAATCCAATTTACCTACCTACCTGCCTTCTTCACTGTTGAAATAAACCAAATGAGTGATGTAAAAATGAACAGGTCCTCTATAATTTAATTTGAACCCACCACTACTGAAATGTTCTTCCTACTATGTAGACCATCACTGCATCGAATATGAAAGGGTCCACTGGGGAGTATTACGGAGAAGAAAGAAAATAGCACTCACAGCCGTGTCAGGTTGTAAAGGCCTCGGAAGGCGTGGGGTTCCACCACTTTGATTCGGTTGTGCTGAAGGTATCTAGAAAAGGAGTTCAAATATGTTTTAGCCATATTTAGCTCTAGTGACTGCTGCAAACTGCACATTGTCCCAGAATGTCTCTAGGACATATAACGGGACATAAAAAGACAAGACTTAGTTTGACTCAGCACTTTCACCCACCGCTGCAAATCAGAATCAGAATCAGAATCGCGTTTATTGGCCAAGTATGTGAGCGAACACATACAAGGAATTTGATTCCGGCAG
>JBBPDC010055293.1:0-11232 GCA_037974485.1 Hemigrammopetersius urotaenia
TTAATCTTAACAGGACCTAACAGTAAATATCATAAGCCTTGATGAAAACAAGATTTTTTTTATAGGTCTATTTACTGTCCTGCGTTCATGAGCCTTACCATTAGAATTATTTTATTTTTTACTCATGATCCCATTATCTATGTTAGATTGTTCTCTACTGATCAGTATCATGGTGTGTAACAGAGTGCCGTCACCTGATCCATTGGTGCCTGAGTCCTAATGGAGCAGATCGTCCCTCCCTGGAAGAGATGGAGCTCCACCCCTGGTTCCAGTGACCAGGTCAGTGCAGATCTCTCTTTAAACAGAAATCAATTTGATCTTGTTTCACTTTTGCATTTCTTTATTCTGTTCCTCAATTTCTAGCTTAACGTGAACAATAATATTGTTCTAAAGGGCAACATTATTACATCATCAGTGATCTGCTGTTCTTGATTGTTTAGGATCAACAAAACAGTCTGATACTCTGGAGAACAGAACCTCTGCTAGAGCACTTTCTGCACTTCATTTCTTTATTTTTAATTAAAAATCAAAAGCATGAATAAATCGCAATACCTAAACAATCATTCACAGCTGTCATGATATTTTATTCTAAAACTTGCATAAAGGATGTGCTGGGGCAGCTGGAGGTCTGGTTAGGGAGTTGCCCCTGCAATCAGAAACTCTCGGGACAGCTAGTGGCACCACAGAGGTTCCCTAGAACAATATATCATCCCACACACTACTCCCCGGGCACCCTCTTGCTGAATGGGCGAAATTCAGAGAAAGAGTTTCACATTGTTCACACTGTGTGTTGTGCTGTGGTGATTGTGTACACGTGATTATTGTGCCAGTCACAAGTCCCGATAAATGCAGAGGGTTGTGTCAGGAAAGGCATCTGACGTAAAATCGAAGCCAAATCTAACATCCGAGTCACGTGACGACCACACAAGATTCCCTGAAAATGAAATAATTTCTGTAGTGTAAACCTCTACAATCATGGCCAACATTTTCCCAAAGTTTGCTGCTTCAGTGTTTTTAGATCTTTTAATCAGATGTTTCTATGGTGTACTGGAGTGTAATTACAAACATTTCAAAAGCTATTACTGACAATTACATTAAGTTTACGCAAAAATTCAATATAGTGTTTGGAGTATGTCTGAATTTGTGGGTTTTTGTTTCTCCAGCCTACATGGGCGTCGTTAGGTCTATTTTGGGGGGTCTGAAACCCCTTCAAAATGATCCCAAACCACCCTAAATATATAGCAATTATACTATTTTTAAATTATATATCCAAACATTTCATACAAGACATCACTGTGCGCAGATACACACTTTACAAATAGAAACAAGACTATGAATTGAAATGAAAAATAAGTCTAGCTATCATTATTGAATTAAAAATGATGTACTGGCTGTTGAAGCTGCTGTAGGTAGCAGGTGGGCTTTAGGACCCAGGCGAAGCTACATGTAGCTGTTTTTTAGCGAGTTGCAACTGGAGCCCGTTTAGTAATATTTCTCTGGTAGCGCCGTTTGTACTCAGTTCAACAGAACAATACTCTGTGTAGGTGACAATAACTGTTCATTGCTTAACTTTACTTGTTGCCTTAAGTGAAAGGAAAAGTTTGGTGAAAAGGTTTTCAGCCCTCTATACACACTAATTCCTTCCTACAACGCTCAGGGCTATGCCCCCCTTGTCACCTTCCGCTTGAGGATGGAACACAAGTTCTCAATAGGATTAAAGTCTGGGGAGTTTCCTGGCCATGGACCCACAATTTTCTTCCCCAAACCACTTAGTTATCACATTTTCCTCATGGATGGTTGGGAGAAGTTGCACTTTGGGAATGTGTTGGTACCATTCTTTATTCATGGCTGTGTTCTCAGATAAAATTGAGAGTCCACTCCCTTCGAAGAGAGTAGTCTTAGGTTGCTTTACTGTTGGCAGGACTGATGGTAAACATCACCTTTTCCTCTTCAGGCAATAATTTTTCTGAATGGGATAGGTGCAGAGAGAGAAGAGAGGCAGTGGAAAGGGAGGAGAGATATCAGGAGCTTGGGAGGGATGAGAGGCGTCACAGAGAGGCAGTGGAAAGGGAGGAATGTTTTTTTAGGAAGATGAGGAAAAAGGAAGAGAGGAGGGAGAGGGAGGCAGCAGGAAGAGAGGAGCGTCTAATGGCCATCATGGAAAAACTTTGTAAACAGTTCAGTGTAAATAGTTTTGTGCTCAATGTTTTCAGAGTTAATGTTTAAAAATGTCTTATAAGAATACATTACAGAATTATATTAAATATATAATTCTGGAAATATATTAAATATATAAATCAATTTGCATTGCATATCTTTATTCTGTTTACTTACTCAATTTGATGTTTTGTTCTTGGTTACATCTGTACATCTTGACATATTTACTGGGTTGATTATTCATTCAGCTCTGTGCTGCTAGTCCAATGTGTTGTATTGAGTGAAGACTCTAGTTGGATCTGCTTAAAATAATTTAAATGTATGCATTTAGCAGAACCTTTTATCCAAATTGACTTGCATTTGTCAACAATTTGATTAAAATGTAACAAACACACCAATTTGCCAATTAACCAAATTATTTATTTTTTGCATTTTAAAATATATTCAAAAGTAGGAATGATCTGGGCTACATTTAAATGTAGTCGTGATCTGGAGTGTAACAGGTCATTGCCATCCTCTGTCTCTCATCAGCCCCAGAGACAGTTCTTGGAGGTGCTAGTGCTGGTTGGTCCACTGCCCTCCCAACATAAGCATCTGATTCCAGCAGGTCCCAGTTGCTCATGCAGATGTTGTGGAGCACAGTGCAGCAGATGATGACCTCGGGCACATACTTCACATCCACCTCCAGGGCCTTGAGGAAGATGGACCTCCATCTGGTTATCAGGACCCCAAATGACCTCTCTACAACACACCTTGCCTTTGACAGGTAGCTGTTGAATCGAGCTTGGAGGTGGTTGGAGACAGGCTGCCTGTAGGGCGTCATGAGGCAGATGGGCTGGGACAAGCAGCGGTTGTCACCATCTCCAAGGATGCAGTAACCTGGTGAGGGGTAAGACCGCTGACAGTAGATGGGGCTGTTCTGCAGGACTCGGGCGTCATGAACTGACCCACAGTAGACGTGCAGAACCTTCCAGTGTTGTCACAGATGTCCTGTAGCTGGACTGCATGAAACAGCTTCCTGTTAAAATAACAGGTTGGCGTCCTCTGCAGGGGGCTCCACCCGGATGTGGCAACCATCAATGGCTCCTACCACTCGGTTGAAGGCTGCAGATCCGGCTAGACGGGTGAAGCAAGCCCCCAAACAAGGGAGTTCTTCCGCAGTGGGATGGCAGACCACTTGGTAGAGGAGAGCAGCAATATTTGCACTCACCCTGTGTACTGCCTAGTGAACGGTTGACCGGGGCATATCGCAAACCACACGGTAAGAGGTGGCGCTGGCCAGCCAGGGCCCCAACCATGGTCACATTCAATTCCCAGCACAGCCATTAGAAAGTTGAAGGACTCCCTTGCTAGCCGGAAGTCAACTCGCAGGTCACTGTGGCCATCGAAGTACCATACCAGCAGTGGCACTGACGCATTCATTTGGCTGTACCGCCTGGGGTTGAGACGCTGCTGTGGGGTAGAGGGGGAGGCAAGAGAGAATTAGGTCAATAAATGTTTGCTGCATCCCTATGTTTTAGTATCTTACTTCATGGCACATTTTCATTGCATGTTTCTAAGTATGACTTCCAACTATAATTGTCATTTTGCCAATTGTGTAATGTATCAGTGTAAACAGCAATTTAGAACAGATGTATATTAATTTAAAGTACATTAAATTAGCCATGAAAATACACTTTATACTAATAGGTATGGGGGAGACATGCACAGACATGCATTTCAATGCTGATGGGCTTTTATAATACTGTATAACGTGAGGTAATACACTGCACTCCACGGTACTGTGTTACACAAATGCAGGCCATAAAAGGCATTTCATAGCAATAAGTCCCATGCAAAAAACGTACATGAACTTTATTTTGATTTGTGCATTTATACAACTTTGAGCAAAGAACTTCATTGGACAGACATTCTCTGAAAAGGTAAGCCTAATAGCAGTGTGGCACAGCCATTAAGCATGCATGCGATCATACCAAAAAAAAAAAAAAAAAAAAAATTTAGGTTACATACCATCTCATGTTCAGCCTACAGGAGGATGATCCTGTAGTAGTAATTAGCCATTATCAAAATGAACCCATCCCGGAAACTCATGCCAAGTATACTGGATCAGTGTTACTTCGGGTAACGAACAGATTTGCACATTTTAACCAAATACAATCAGAACGAGGTACATTATTGGGAAAGTTAGTGTACTTCAACATACCAGACATCAGTATGGTCATCGTTAGTGGCAGTCATGGTTAGTGGCAATGCAATTTGTGTAACAATTTCAGCACTGCATGGCAGTAGCCTTCAGAGCCAACAATCAGATCTATTGAAAGCATGTGCAACACTATGTGCAGCAACCAAAAATGTTTTAGTGCCAGGGATGTCATTATGATAATCATATCTGCCACCTCTGAGATCCGAACAGCTTCTTTTACAGTGAGTTTTCATAATCGTTCAGTGTAAAACCTCTGGTTGGTTAAAGTCTGAAACTTTGTTGCCCAGCAGCGTAGGCTACTAAGGGAGAGGTTACTAGCACATCACCTTAGTGTATTCTCACGTGTCAGGAACGTAGTCCACCCTCTTGCAGCGGCTGGGGTGAATCCACTGGATTGTCATTCAATGCCCATCAGTCAGATTGGACTGTTTAAACACCATCTTGGAATAAACTCTTGGAATGTCTTTGCCATGTGATTTTATGTTCATCAGCACAAGTTCGGGGTTGTGCAGTAGTGGTTTCTTGTGTTTGGGCAGCTTCTTCCTTTGCGTAGACCACCACAAACAGCCATGATCATTCTAATGCCACACTGTTCAGCTTTGCAGAGAAGTGGCCTACTGGTCTTTGCAGGCCAATTTGTTCTTGTGATAGGACAGCTGTCATGTAGCCAACATTTGGTTCTAAATGAGGTAAGTCCTAAAAATTACCTGAGGTCCTGAACTGTTTTTGGTTCCTTTGCAGTCCTGATTGCATGTGTTCGATCTTGTGCAATTTCTCATTTTCCTTGTGAGATCTTTTGTCCCAACTTCCTGCTGCATGATTCTGTGACTTGTCAAGGCTTGCCTTGCGCCTTTCTACATGTAAAAAGCTCATTAACAGTCTTTCTCAATTTCCGTTGCAATCGGTATATCATCCTCATACTGGATCACTGTTGTTGATATCTCAGGCATCTCCCATTGCTGGCGTCATGAAGGTTGCCCATGGCTAGGATGCACAGACCAGAAGCACTGGCTATATTGACAGAGAACCACATGTGTTCAGGCTTCAACGCTTGAAAAATAAATGACAAATCGGCAATAGCAGTGCTAGTTTTTCAATGGATTGGTTTGCCACACTCCCTCTGAATTCGATTTGTTCCATAAGCAACAAACCGCAATCCATTGTCTTGTGACCATAATGGATGGTTTTTAAGTTCTTGGTCGTTCATCTTTAGATGTCCCAAGCCTTCAGCTTGCGCCTCTTGAGGTAGTCCATGGTGGATTTCTAGGTATGTTTTGGATAATTTGTTAAATCCAGGGATATGAAATTAGGATTTTTAAGAGGACACCTGACTGGACACAGAAAAAAACCCCACAGAGACCAATAAATATATATATAAAAAGACAAGTAACTATTTACATATAAATGACGGACAGGTGAACAATAAGGACAGGAGAACAATGACACTATTGTGGATAGTGAAGGATAAGCAAGAAAAGAAAGAAGGACTAAAACAGGTTGGGCCTCAAGACAACACCAAAGAAAAGAACATAACAAAACAGTCCCTACATTTGAACTGATATTTGCTATCCTATCTAAACTACTCTTCTAAGTCCAACAAAAGATACAGGGGTGGTGTCTGCCACTTACCTAGTGTGTCTAACAGGTTACCTTTCTATGGTGGTGCACAATGTATACAGAAAGCACTACCCTGACTCATCCTGCTACAACACACAAGACAACAAATAAACTCCGCAGACTGTCTAACAAGTATCCCTCTCTCCTGCACACACACAGCCAACAATCCTTCTCTCTCCAAATCCACACTCGCCACCAACTCTCCCACACCGTCTTCTCTCTTAGAGAAGGGCATGAGGTGGGATATCCGGTTGCAATCCACCAATAGGAACTGGTAGCGGTGATCGGCCAATCCGCAGGCAGCATCCCGTCCACGTGCCTACAGAGTGCAAGTGATGGGGAGACAGACAAACGGAAGGTACTGGGAGAAACAAGACAGTAACCCAAAACGTGCTGGCATGTAACATCATTGTCCTGTTGTAGAAGCCATCATCATGTCAGCTTCAGCTTTTTTACAGATGGTGTGATGTTTGCTTCCAGAATTTGCTGGTATTTTGTGGAATCCATTCTTCCCTCCACTCACACAATGTTTCCTGTGCCACTGGCTGCAATACAACCCCAAAGCATGATAGATCCATACCCATGCTTAATAGCTGGCAAGGTATTCTTTTCATGAAATGCTGCTTCTTTTTTCGTCCAAACATGCCTTTGCTAATTGTGACCAAAGAGTTCTATTTTAACTTCATCAGTCAACAGCACTTGTTCCTATAACGCATCAGGCTTCTGTAGATGTTCTGTTGCATACTTCTGACATTAGATTTTATGATGAGGACACAGGTAAGGTTTTCTTCTGCTGACTCTTCTATGAAAGTCTTGTCTGTGCAACTTCTGAATCTGCTAAATGTTCCTGCAGGTTTTTTGCAGTCAAAAGGGGTTTTTGATTTGTCTTTCTGACTAACATATGAGCAGTTCTCTCCAAGAGTTTTCTTGGTCTTCCAGATCTCATCTTGACCCCCACAGTTCCCCTGAACTGCCATCTTTTAATTACATTTCTCACTGTGGAAACTGCAAGCTTTGCTATCTTCTTGTAGCCTTCTCCTGCATTGTGGTCTTCAATACATTTTTTCCAGAGTCTTACACAGCTGCTTAGAGGAACCCAAGGTTGTTGAATGTCCACAAGTGTGTGCACAGGGTTTATAGAGTTAGAGTATTTGTAAACCTTTGAAATGGGCACCAGCAGACATTTACTAATGACAGCTGTTGCTATGCATAGGGTGCCCAATCATTTGCACAGTGCCATATGAAAGTTCCAATTATGTTTTGTTCAATTTATACCATAAAAAGTAACTATGCATCAATATTGTGTATTTTTTCCATTTCCTAGACAGACTGTGTTAAGATCTTTTCAAAATTACCAATATCTGTTATTTATCAATGGGAGGCCTAGTCTTTTTTTACTTTGGAAAAACAAAGACAAGCAAAAAAGATCATTCATAAATGATTATTTTGGAATGTATCAAATTTCTTCGCAGAATGTATTTCAAACAGAAATCTGTCTACACTTTGGAATTATATAATCCTAAAACTCAAAATTCTTCCTTGATAATTGGATACCAATAACTTTATTATGTAGTTCAATGGTTCTCAACCTTTTCAGCATTATGGAAAATCGGATTTTATATTATTCTTTGAACCTCTTTGAAGAAAACTTCTTCTGACAGGGATGATGAGGATTGCTGAATTCAGACACTGAAAACCTATAGCCACAGGTCTCATCAACTTATGTTCAGAATTTGAGCTAAAACCCCCCCCAAAAAAAACAAATGTTCTATACAGCTTTTAGTACCATTTCATATAAGCAGAGACACCATTTTATTTCGAGAAATCCTTATTTTCAACCACAGAATTATAAATCAATAACAGCTTCAACACCGCTTCTCTCCCATTCATTCTGTACAAAAGGCTCTGATCAACCAACTTGCACTGTCTGCTCCGCCCCTCGGTTGACAATTAAGTTCAAACAATAAGAATAACACAATAAAACAACTCAAACAATTCGCATCGTTTCATCATAATGCCAGCCCCATTTACATTTGGTTTTGCCATTCACCTGCAACTATAGATATGAGAGGTTCTGTTTGTACTTTAGTGATACTGCCGTTTTGTCACTACATGGGCAAAACTTGTTCAACCACAGGTACAGTGCTTTCTCATTCAAAAAGTAGTTTATCAAATAAATAATTATATACACATTAATTTAACTTTATGAAAATATGTTCACTTTAATTAATAAATACATATTAAACGTACACAAAAAAGTATGTTAATTTTACATATTTGTTTTATGCTAAAACTTATTACCAAGTTAATTGGTAATAGTGTCATACAAAAATGAGTGTATATACATATAAAGTAAACCCCCACTTTAATGCGAATCAGCAGATTTTTTCTGAGAACCAAACTAATAACTGTTCGCGGAGACAAGGACAAGGAGGCATGGCGGACAAGGCATGGGCGTCACAGCTTTTTTCGTGGTACATCATGAAGTGTTTGCTGTGCCAAAGGAACTGGTATACAACAAGAATACATCAATGCTTTTCATACATCAATGCTTTTCATGAAAATGAGCAGCCTGCAAACAGACCAGGCACAAGCGAAAGTATGTATGTTTCAATTGTGTAATCAAATTAACCTGTTTTACTGAAATATTATCTTTGTGTTATAAATTCCAGGAAAAAGATTACAGATGATGCCTTAGTTAATATGGTTATTAGAGACACCCAGCCAATGTCTGGAGCTCATACACATATTGGAACCTACTTATGTTCTCCCTACAAGGAAGGTGTGTTTTTGAAACAGTAATTAATTTTTTAATTTTTAGAATTATTTTAACAATTTGTTTCCATTTCATTATTCTTTAACGAAGCAAAGAAAAAAGCCAGAGCAACACTGTAGAATGCAGTAGCAGTCAGCCTCACCGCTGATATGTGGACATCTATGAATATGGAGGCTTATTTTGCAGTAAGCCATTTGACCAAGTCCCAGCCCTTAATGACATACATAACAAAGCCAGAAAAAAAATTATTTTTTTCGGCCAAGTACTACAGCAAGAGAGGCTGTGCCAGATACAAAAGCAAATGGGGAAGCTGACCCTGAAGATGATTATAGAGGTGGATACACGCTGGAACAGCACCTTCCATATGCTGGAACAGCACCTTCCATATGCTGGAACGCCTTTATAATGATAGGGAAGCAGTGGGTGCAGCTCTGACATCTCTAAAGACAGACATCTCCTTACTTAATGCCCATAAATATGAGGTCACTGGAGACAGTTTACATGTTCTGAAACCAGTCCTACTACCAGGCTACTGTTGAACTGTCTGAGAAGAAGAGTATCTGCTTCAAAGGTAAAACCTTTGCTAAAAATGCTACAGCACTATATACCAAGTGTGTCAGAGAGAATAAATAGCAATATAGCAAAGCAGCTGTGTGACAACCTGGTAATACGTATAAGAGAAAATCTATCTACAATGGAGTCACTTAGAGTGATGACTATGGCAACTATGCTCGACCCACGTTTTAAAGCCCTATTAAGCTCCTAAGTTCAGACAGGATGCATGATGCGGTCTTCCTCTGACTTGGTCTGGAGGGTGGTCAACCATTTCTATTAAGCATCTGTATGGTGTGGTGGAATTTCAACATTTTCTGGGTTCAGTAGCCTGGGAACCAGACCCATATCAATTGTGCAATATTTTGAGAAGAGGTCTGTGGTGCCATCTACCAAGACGGCTTCTCATTTTGGCCAAATTATACGAGTGACGACCGTATCAATAAAGCTGTGCCAGTAGGAGGAGCTAGTGAGACGCTGCTGTGACGACGACCAACAAACATGGCGGCGCGCATGTAAAACATACACAACTTCTAATGCATCCTCTCCGCCAGCCTAGGACAGCCTAAAAAAGGTAAGTAAACCAAAATATAATTTCCCACATCTTAACTAACATTACCTCTTTCACACTGGAGAAGCCCCTTAGAAAATCCGGACAGCCTATTCAGCTTCGTCGACGAGTGCTACGACAGATTCATTATGAGCAAAAACATCTCAACCCCATCGATGGATAAAAAACCCTCTACTAAGAGGGGCCGGCTTGAAGATTCGCCTGAAGCGGCATCTCCTTTCAACAAGGATTTCACGAGCATCTTGGACTCCATCAACAAGAAGCTAGCTAGCTTCGCGGAACGCCTGTCCCTGCTGGAAATTCTACAGAGAGAAGTCCAAGCCATGCGGGAATCCCTTGAGTTCAGCCAGCAACAGGTTGAAATACTCTCGGCAGAGAACGCGGTGCTCAGAGAGTCGGTGAAATCCCTCACAGAAGAGACACACCAGCTCTCAGAAGACAACAAAAAGACAAGATTCGATGCTGGACCTACAGGCACGTAGCATGAGAGACAATCTAGTTTTTGCAGGTATCCCTGAGAAACCTGAGGAGGATCCAGAATCCACTATAAAAAAACTTCATTCAGAACCAGCTAAAACTCCCAGAGGACACAGTCAGCAACATCACCTTCCACTGTGTCCACCGCCTTGGAAGGAAAAGACCAGACAGCCGCAGACCCAGACCTATTGTGGCCAAATTTGAACACTACAAGCAAAAGGAGCTGGTATGAAGCCGAGGCACGGAGCTGAAAGGGACCAACTTCAGTGTTAATGACCAGTTTCCAAAGGAGATCCTGCAGCGGCGTAAACTCCTATTTCGCATCAGGAAGCGCTTCATCAACGAAGGCTGCCGAGCGGTCATCACTGTTGACGAGCTCTATGTCAACGGGCAGTTGCATCGCGACCGGGAAACTACCCCCTGGCTCTACTAATCAGGTGATCGATTTCCATATTATTCACTTACTCTTATTAATAGAATTACACGTCCTCAACGTAACACTAGCTAGTCGTCTCACCAAACAACTTACATGTGTTGGATATGTACCAGCATCAACCCACATTTGTCTCTTTTACATGTTTTCACTCATTTCTCTCTTTTCTTCATCCCTTTTGTTCTTTTTAATTCCTTTCTGTCCATATATTTTCAATGTTTTCTCGCTCATATTATACGCAATAATACAAGTACTGCATGTAACAAACAAATACACGTGCATAAACAGCGCACAAACAGTCCACACACATGGGCACACACAACCACTTGCAGGTCTACAAACACACACAATCATACCGGCTCAAAACACTCAGCATGAGCACACTAAGGTTTGTGACATGGAATGTGCGCGGTATAGGTTCTAGAGAAAAGAGATTAAAAGTTTTT
>JBBPDC010055314.1:0-7500 GCA_037974485.1 Hemigrammopetersius urotaenia
ATGCCGATACCGATAGTTTGGAAAATGACTGATATCGGCCGATAATATCGGCCTGCCGATATATCGGTCGGGCTCTACTTTTAAGTATTCCTGCCACATAGGTGCTCATAAACTGACACACATTCGTTAGAATTTGATTTTTAGCTCTTTACAGGTATCTCATCAGTTTCTGTATTAGTTGCCTCACACTTTAAACGTAATGTTATTTGGCATGTAAATATGGTTGTTGGTTTCAGTGTACCAGTGTACGTTTGAATATTTGCTGGATGAATTGTTTAGATTTATATATTGGTCATTATTAATCCCAAGCTATATGGTCTGGTGTCCTAGGCTTCTGTCTAGTTCAGGCCACATGAGTGCTTGTTAAATCTCTCAGAGCTGTAATATAATGTTGTGGAGCACCTGATCATTCAAATTCTTTGAATGAGGTTTTAGGTGGCCACTGTTGCGTTCAGTGGCTCCTTTTTGGTGGTCCAGATTTTGGTAGTATTGTGGTGCTGGTGGTGTTAAAACGTGCCTAAGGCAAGCCAGGAGGATAATGTAGGATAAAAATATTACTGAAATCATGCAATGAATACATTCTAATGGTTAACTTGTATAGCTATAAGAAAATGCACTTTTTCAAAATTAAAGCCTTTAGTGTCAAAATTGATCAAATGAGACATGTGACAAAAAGAACGACAAAAAACAGATTAGTCATAAATCTGACATCCCTAAAAAGGATCATGAAATAGATTTCACTAGATTGTTCAGTTTTAACCGTCATGTACTGTCCTGGTAGATAGAAGGTCAGCTGTCCTTTCTTGTGGCACTTTATTATAAGACCGTCAACTTGCACTGAATTGCATTGGAAACAATGTGATTGTATTTGGGTTTTGTATTGTGGTGTATGTTTAAAATGTATCGTCAGCCCACCTGTAGTCCCCACACGTTTCCTGTGTCATTTGTAAAAATTTTGGAAATGGTACACAGACTGGTTAAAGAACGTGCTGTGATTAAGGGAAGCGGAGTTAGTGAGATTATGAAAGAGAAGGAGGGGGTGGCGGGAGAAAAATGAGTAAGTAGGGAATCCTCTGTGATGTGGAGCGCGTCTGTTTGGCACTGGGTCAGGGACTCCAAGGCTGTCTGCTGGCCCTGGGTAGCATAGGCAGATGCCCTGGAGGGCTGAACTGAGCCAGAAAATGATGAATGAAGAAAAACTCGAGGGGGGGAGGGTTGTTGAGTAACACGCTCCCCCCTTTCTTTCTCTTTTATTTTTTCTTTTCTGTGATTTCCCCTCATCCCTCCACCCCCACCCCTTTTATCACTGTTTGAGGGAAATCCTTGCCCAGAGGAGAGAGCAGAGGGAGGGGAAAGAGCTGTGTGTGTGTGTGTGTGTGTGTGTGTGTGTGTGTGTGTGTGTGTGTGTGTGTGTGTGAGCGACGAGAGAGAAGGGGGGGGGGGTGCGTGTGCATGTGTGTGAAGTGTGAGACGTGAATAAATCTGACCTGGTAATGACCCCTCTGTGTGTGTGTGTGTGTGTACAAGTTAATGAATGGATGCATGACTCATCAGCCAGCCATGCCAATGGTGAGTCTTTCAGCTGGGCTCAGGAAAGGAACTCACATGTGGCGCACAAACACAGCTCACTTGCACTTTCTCGCTCTTACACACACACACACACACACACACTCTTCTCATGCAGCTGTGCTTGACAGTGCTTGAGGTTCCCCTACTGTTGGTCTGTGGCTTAGTAGCAGAAGTAGGGAGGGTCTGACATGCTGAGATGCTGAACACTGCTTCTCATCAGCAATTGTGGGGAGGGGTGTTCTTCAAATGGAATTAAGTGCTGCCAAAACCTGTGTGCCAGCAGTGCCAAGAGAAGTGCCAAAAATGCTGCGTCAAGGCACACAGCGATGAAGCTTGCATGTTCCTGGTGTCCTTTTCCGGCATGCGGTCATGTGGTGCTCTAATGCAGTGCTTAATACTTTGAACTGCAAAGTACTTTTATTTGGCTCTCAGTTTGTTGCTGACCTGTGTCAGTGCTGCTTATGCTACTTGGTCAGTGCTGTCCAATTTAAAAAGCACCTAGTATTTTATCAGCCCACTAAAAACCGTGATCTGGTGATCTGCTCCTAGAGATCTGCCTTCCTGAAGAGTTTGCTGATCCATATCATCAGTCCATATCATTAGTGTTTCCATGTACACATCTGCTGATTCATAAACGGTGATATAATGCAAACTGGGGCTGAATTCTGCAAGATGCGGTCAGGTGCAAACATTAATATACCCCTGGTCAATTACATGTTTTATGGAAGTGAAATAAGCACGCATCCTCTACATGGAACAACTGCTAATGTTCTGCAAATTTTAGTGTGTTTTCTGTTTATTTTGTTTAATAAAATTTTTCCAATGTTACTTTAACCAATAAAGAGCAAATGTGCAATAATCTCTCACTGCATAACATGGGTCAAATGAGTTTCATGATTTCATGGAAATTAGTACACACTCTACAAAGTTCAGCACTTGGCTGTAGATCTGCAGGAGAGTATAATTGTGGGGTAGCTATGCACACTTCCATACTCGTCTATGGCTACTTATTGAGGAAGTTATTGAGGAAAGTAGTTCCCCATTAAGAAACACTGCAGAAGACATTGGCTGTGTCTTAAGTGTGTTTGTAGTTTTGAACATTCTCATGTTCTTGATGAGGCAGCATAATTCTAACTGGTCTTTCTGTGTTCTTTTCCAGCGGGATCTGGATCTTTACAGGGCCCTCAAACTCCACAGTCAACAAGCAGCTCCATGGCTGAAGGCGGAGACCTGAAACCCCCCACCCCAGCTTCAACGCCACACAGCCAGATGCCCCCTTTGCCTGGTGGACGGTAAAAAGCATCTATATTGGCTATAGATAACTGCCAAAAATGTGTTACCATGAGCTGTTTATATCAGTGGCTTGAACTGGATAGCCATCATTGCCTGTTACAAAAATTCTGAAGGCAAGTCAATTAGGGATTGTTGTAGTGTGAGAGTTTTTTGTCTGTCCCTCACAGGAGCAGTGTGAATCTTCAGGACCCCTTTGCTGATGGAGGAGACCCTGCCTTTCCTAGGCGGAACTCAATGACTCCCAACTCTGGGTATCAACCTGGTATGGGTGGACCTCCGGATATGATGGGTCGCATGGGTCCATATGAGCCCAATAAGGATCCTTTCGGTGGCATGAGGAAAGGTGAGATTTTTATTTATTTAAGTAAAGCACTTATGCCATTCCCATTTTACAAGACGTTTCAGTTTATTAGATAATCAGGGTCCCTGTGGGTCCTTGAAAAGTATTAAAAAGTCTTATATTTAAAAAAAAAATGTTTAAGGCTTTGAAAAGTATTGAAAAGAATACTGGGGTGAAATGAAGCAATTATCTCTTCCCTGTGCTATAGGCAGTGACATGCACTGGTTAAAAAAAAACAGGGACAGTGTGTATCCCATAGGCCTATATGCAAATTCAGCGAGAGATGGTTGGAGGATGAGAAGTACCATAGTTGATTGAAAAAGATGTTTTATGTTAGAGCTGTTGCTCCAATAAATAGTTTGTGCCTTGTTGAAATCAACTCAATTCTAGGCTATTGTTTTTTTTGCCGATGTCATGGTCTTAAGTCATTGAATTTGCATATCATAAATGTGCAGATACCCCGATAATAGAATAAGCCATTAGCTTTCAAATAATTCTCCAAGATAGGCCAAAGAAAGGTCCTTCAGTGTGTGTGCTATATTTTCTACAGCTGGTGAGCAGTTCATGACTCCAGGACAAGGCCCCAACAGTGGAATGGGTGAACAGTATAACAGAGGGCCTCCAGGACCTATGGGCAATATCCAGATGGGCCAGAGACAGCAGTATCCATATGGACCAGGATATGACAGAAGGTGTGACTTGACACATCGTCTTTGGTTTAGCATATGTGGCACCAGAATATTTAAAGAAATAGCAACTTTGAAAGTACATATACATTTTGGTCCCTTCTTGCAGACAAGAGCCAGGAATGGCTCCAGATGGTAGTATGGGCCCTGGAGCGCCACAGCCCAACGTGATGCCTTCCAATGCCGACACGGGGATGTACTCACCTAACCGGCCTCCACAGCAACAAAGGTTTCTGTCTATTATTGTTGTATTGATTTTAAGCAAGTACACAGATGGAATATCCGGGCAGGTGTAACTTAAAATTTAAAAACTTTTTCTTTAAAGCAAGTGTGATGGGTTAGTAATAAAACAGTACTGACCCAAATAAATGTTAACTCTAACACTAATACTTCTATCGAGGGCTATTAAAAATATGACTGTAGGTGTTATTAATAACTGCCTATGTCTAGGTTGATAGTGATAGCTGCATTTAAGATGTTGGTTATAATTATTGACAACAGGTTTGATATCGGAGCAAACTAAACTTACATTGTCCTCCTTAGTGTTAATGTCATTGACACCTATCCGTTTTTGGTCATTTTCCCCTCTTATTTGTAGGCATGAATCCTATGGTAATCAGTACCCTGGCCAAAGCGCTCCCCCTGGTGGACCGTACCCAAATCCGCAACCAGGAATGTACCCACAGCAGCAGCCGGTTTGTACAGCACAAAATCTTTAGCCACAAAATGTTTCATTTACTGTTTTAATGAGTTTGTTGATTTTATTATTATTAATAACTTGATCATGCCAATATTTTGTTTTTGTAAAATGCAGTCTGTGTGAATGTGGGTCAAACACATTTCTAAAATTCCATCCCTTCACTTGTAGAATTACACACAGAAGAGACCTGTAGATGGTGGCTATGGTCCCCCAGCGAAGCGTCATGAGGGAGAGCTGTATCCATTTAGTGGTCAGCAGCAACAGGGCCCTCAGGCTTCATGTGGACCACAATCCCAGCAGGAGATGTACAACCAGTATAACACCTATCCTGGCTCAGACCGACGCCCACCTGGTCCACAGAGTCAATTCCCTTTTGGTTTTGCAAGGGACAGGGGACCCAATTCTGGAGGCCCCAACTCCCAGTCCTCCATGCAACCACAGATGATGGGTAACACCATGCCATCAGTTCCTGATGGTCCACAAGGCCCCATGTGGCAAGGACGCAATGAGATGAACTATCCAAACTACCCCAACAGACAGGGTCCTCCTGGTGTTCCCGCTCAGGGCCCAGGCTACCACAGCATGAACCGCTCAGAGGACATGATGTCTTCAGATCAGCGGATGAATCATGAGGGTCCATGGCCTAGCCATGTCAACCAGCGGCAGACTCCCTATGTGCATGGAGGTTCTGGACCACCAATGAGTAGAACGTTGCAGTCCAACTATCAGTCCTCTCAAAACCACATTCCACAGGTGTCGAGTCCAACACCCATGCCAAGGCCTATGGAGAACAGGACATCACCTAGCAAATCCACCTACATGCACTCTGGGATGAAGATCCAAAAAGCTGGACCTCCAGTCCCAGCCTCGCACATTGCTCCACCACCCATACAGCCTCCCATGATGAGGAGAGACGTTGCCTTTCCACCAGGCTCTGTGGAGTCTACCCAGCCCATTCTTAAACCACGTCGCAGACTCACTATGAAAGATATTGGTAAGAGGTGGTTTGTTTACTTCAACATCTTGTTCATATATTTGATGAACTGTTCTATTACACTTCTTTAAATATATATGTATATTTATGTATATGTGTATACATGTATAGGAACACCAGAAGCCTGGAGAGTCATGATGTCCCTCAAATCAGGCTTGCTAGCTGAGAGCACTTGGGCCTTGGATACAATCAATGTTCTTCTATATGATGACAACAGCATTTCCACCTTCAATTTGTGTCAGGTGAGATTCGAATGCTGTTAAGTTTGCCGCACCACTGTAATGATCAACGTACTATGCTGTATTTTGATATGTTTGACTTTATTCTGATGCACCATCTCTGGCTTTTTTCAGCTTACTGGCTTCCTTGAACTGGTAGTGGAATACTTCCGTAGGTGCCTAATTGAGATCTTTGGCATCTTGAAAGAATATGAAGTGGGAGATCCTGGGCAGCGTACACTGATTGATCCGGATGCAGTAGACCCTGAGATGTCTGACGAAGAATGCCCTGAGGTTGAACAGATGGATGAGGAGGAGGAGGAGGACGACGACGAGGAGGAAGAAGAGAAGAACAGCAATCAAACGCCACACGTTCAGGTGAAGCAGGAGAAGGACGAGTCTGCACAGGATGAGAAGTCTGAAGAAGAGCAGCAGATGTCGACATCTAAGGAGCCTAGGGTGTCTACTCCATCACAGGACAGCAGTACACCACAGGAGAAACCCAAACAGGCTAGTAAATTTGACAAGCTTCCCATCAAAGTAGTGCGGAAGAAAGATCCATTTGTTGTTGGGCGCACGAGTAAACTGGGCCGGCGGCAGACCTTTGACAGTGGCCTGATTCATTGGAGTGTTGGCGGGGGTGACACCACAGAGCACATCCAGACACACTTTGAGAGCAAGATGCTAAAGCCTTCTAAAAGGGTGCCTGTCAACACAGAGTCCCGGAAAAAGGCCGCTGCTATAGCAGAGCCTGTTCCTGCAGAGGGAGAGAAGACACAGACAAGTGTGCAGCAGCAAGAACAGGAGCAGCAGCCAGAGTCTCAGCCGTCATCAGACCAACCATCAACAGAAGAGAGAAACGCAGCAACTGCCAGTGCATCCAGTACTATAACAGCCACTATTGATGACGTATTGTTGGCCCGACCGGGATCGGTGACGGAAGAAGCCGCGCAAGGCAGTGCAGAAAGTGACGAGGAGAAAAAGAAGTTCCTGTTTGGCCTTGACGCAGCAAAGCAGAGCAGCGTAAAGATCCTGGAGGATGAGCCACACAGCAAGGACGAGACCCCACTGTGTACGTTGTCCGACTGGCAGGATGCACTAGCTCGACGATGCATCTGTGTCTCCAATATCGTCCGTAGCCTGTCCTTTATCCCTGGCAATGATCATGAAATGTCTAAGCATCCAGGCCTGTTGTTGATTCTGGGCCGTCTAGTGCTGCTGCACCACCGGCACCCTGAACGCAAGCAGGCTCCAGTTACTTATGAAAAAGAGGAAGAGGAGGACGAAGGGGTTAGCTGCGAGCGAGATGAGTGGTGGTGGGACTGTCTCGAAGTCCTGCGGGAAAACTGCCTGGTCACACTAGCGAACATCTCAGGCCAGCTGGACCTTTCCATCTACCCTGAGAGCATTTGTCTACCCCTTCTGGACGGCCTTCTCCACTGGGCCGTCTGTCCCTCAGCTGAAGCCCTCGACCCCTTCCCTTCACTGGGGCTTAATGGAGCACTGTCCCCTCAGAGACTAGTCCTTGAGACCCTCAGCAAGCTCAGCATCCAGGACAACAACGTTGACCTCATTTTGGCCACGCCGCCTTTCAGCCGTTTGGAGAAACTATTTGGCTCACTGGTGCGCCTGGTCGGCGAAAGGAAAGTGCCCGTGTGCCGTGAGATGGCTGTGGTGCTGCTGGCCAACTTGGCCCAGGG
>JBBPDC010055354.1:0-11231 GCA_037974485.1 Hemigrammopetersius urotaenia
TGTTATTGTGTGTTAATGTTATTGTGTGTTAATGTCATTGTGTGGTTTTGTTATTGTGTGTATTGTTATTGTGTGTTAATGTTATTGTGTGTTAATGTTATTGTGTGTTAATGTCATTGTGTGGTTTTGTTATTGTGTGTATTGTTATTGTGTGTTAATGTTATTGTGTGTTAATGTTATTGTGTGTATTGTTATTGTGTGTTAATGTTATTGTGTGTATTGTTATTGTGTGTTAATGTTATTGTGTGCTTTTGTTACTGTGTGTTAATGTTATTGTGTGGTAATGTTATTGTGTGATTTTGTTATTGTGTGTTAATGTCATTGTGTGGTTTTGTTATTGTGTGTATTGTTATTGTGTGTTAATGTTATTGTGTGCTTTTGTTACTGTGTGTTAATGTTATTGTGTGGTAATGTTATTGTGTGTATTGTTATTGTGTGTTAATGTCATTGTGTGGTTTTGTTATTGTGTGTATTGTTATTGTGTGTAGGGTTATTATATGTTGATGTTATCGTGTGGTTTTCTCATTGTGTGTATTGTAATTGTGCATCTGTTGATGTTATTGTTTTTGTTTTTTTTATTGTGTGTCGTGTTATCAGAAGCTTTTATTGTGTGTTATTGTTATTATGAACTGTTATTTAGTATTTTGGTACTGTATATTGTTATTATTATATGCGCACTGTGATCTCACTATGTCCTTATTATACACACCACACAATTTTTGAGGACAATAAAGTGGTCAGAAATAAAAAAAAAAACATTGGACGCAACCCTGTTCCTTTTTTGTGTCTGTCCCATTAACCAGAAACTCTCAGCATCCATCACAGCCTGTCACAAAACACACACACTTCTCTTCCATTCATTCTTGGGACACAAAGTAGTACAATTCTCTCTCACACACACACATACACACAAACACACACACACACCCTGGGCACTCAGCCTCAGGATCCCCAACTATTCCTTGAATCCATCGCTATCAGCATTTAATTCTCCTGGAAGACAGAGAGAAGAGAGAGAAGAGATAGAAAAGAGAGATGCGGCAGCGCAATAGAAGAGGAGGAGATGAAAAATAAATAGCACTTTTATCTGATTTGCTCCCCCCTCCACATCAGTTTAGGAAAAGCAGCGCGAGGAGATTGTATGGGAGGCCTCGTGTGCAGTAAAGGGGAATGCTGTGTAATCATTTTCACTCCCCCGGCCCGCTCTACATTGATCTGTTCTAGTGAAATCATCTCTGGACTGTTATTAAATCATTATACCACAACAGCAAGACACACATACACACACACCCTCTCTCTCTCTCTCTCTCTTTTTATAAAGATAACAGCTTATTTTTTTACACCTTTATTGCTGAACACCAAACAAAGTTTCAAAGAGGCAAAGTAAAAGACTCACACGCATTAAATAAGCAATAAGTTTGCTTTATTTATTTATTTCAGTGATTTGTCACTGTCAAGAGTCTTTGGTTTTCTTTTCAAATGTTCAGTCTCATTATCAATGTTTTTTTCTAATTTGGGTATTTCGCCAAAAATGATAACATGGCATAAAGGGCCATGTCAGGAAAAATGTCATTTAATAATAGACCTTACACACAATTAAAGTCTCAAAATGTACCATTCATCCAGATAATATGTGGAAAATAGCTGGTGAAAACTGGCAGTTTTGATTCTGCTGGCTTTGTGATGTCACAAAAGAGCAATAAAATTCATGAACAAATCTATTCAGGCAGGTTAGCCCCACCCATTCAGGCTTAAGTAATAAGGAGTGTTTAGGTGTGGACTGCTTTTGGAATGAGGCACAGTACAGGGCAGCCAATCAGAACAGAGCATATTTACATGACTCACTGTTAAAGGTACAGTGTTTCAAAAACACTTTAATTCTAAGGGCTAAGCAAGGGTTGGAATATGGTTTAATCGATTATTACTTTTTGTCCAAAAAACCCCCAAAACACATGAGCATCACATTAGGACATGAAGGAAAAGAGGAAAAGCATGTAAGTTCTTTAACTTAATTAAATATATCTAAAATTTATCATATGTTTTGTGGAAAAATCAATTTATTTCTATAAATATAGACAGTATTTTTTTTCTCTGTTGAAAGTGTCTAATTCCATCTCATTAATGCTGCATATTTCAAGCACTATTTTGTGAAAGAAGCTGAAAGTGTCTGCATTATTTCTAGAAACGTCCAACGGTCTGCCCATAAACACACTTTGACAAGAAAAGATATCAAGTAAAATAGGTGGAGATGCGTCTAAATAGGATGAATAATCTTATAATTCTCTTACAGTGAGATTTAGGAGATATATTGACCAGATTCTGCCCATTCTCTTGTTGAGAGATGATTTTTTTTTCCAGTGGAGAAATGAGATTTATCACCTGCCGGCAACATTTTTGGACAGACCCCAGACCAGAGTGCTCTAATCAAATCAACACTCGGAGACACTCTAAAACAGCCTGCTCAGCCTTCTGACCCGGCCGGCTTTGAAGTTAGCGAGTCAGGGGCGTGAACGCAGGCTGTTTGTGAAGTAGAGTTGGAAAACTGGAAAGGATAAGCGTGAAAGGGGAGTTCACGGCCAGAAACGTTTTAAGGCTTTAGGAATTAGGCTAATAGCCTGGTCTTGAGAAGAAGGCCTGCAGCAGATGTCGTTTGGACCATGGAGCTGCAGAGCTGGTGTCGCTAAGCTGCAGAGAGCTCGTCTTTACGCATACTAGGAAGTCACACAGCTCATCCATGACCAACTGGCTTCGGGAGTGTGTGTGAGTGTATGACTATGTGTCTGTGTGTGTGTGTGTGTGTGTGTGTGTGGCAGTGTCGTAGCTTGGCATGTTCGGAGCTCCCTCTGCCACGGGTACACCAGGACCAGGCAAGGAGCGGGCAGAGGCAGCACCCGGCTAATCCAGTGATAATGCTAATCTTCTCACTGAAGTGTTCTCTCACACCTCTCTTCATAACTTCTGTGGAACACACACACACACACACACGCATACACACACACACACACACACACACACACACATGGGTGACATCCCCCATTGCCAGTGCAGAAGAAATGTCAAACAGACTGCAAAATCTCTGAACAGGAATGAGGACCCAGATCCTGCAGAAAGAGCAAGAACACAGTGTTTGTGAACGGTACCTTGCTCAAGGGAACCTCAGAGGTGCCACTAGCAGTCTTGGGGAATCGAACCCACAACTTTCTGATCGCAGGTCAAACGCCAAGGATACGTGTGTGTGCATGTGTGTGTTTGTGTGTGTGAAATATTCTTCAAATGCATTATTTTGGAATTTCAAGCTACATTCGCTAACAAACATTTTCACCATACAAAGTACAGACTAATCAGCTGTTAGGCTCTTTCTTTAAAACAGAATTTACAGTGTTTAATCCCATCCGACAATCGAAACGTTTCTCTAGAACAAAAGGTAATTTGTACGTGTTTTGTGTGACACCAGACATCACAGCACTCTACCAAATGAAAAACAAATGCATGTACTGATACATTTCAAATAATTTTCATTATTTATTTTGATGACTTAATGACAGAAAACTGAGCATTAATACGCGATACTGAATAATTATTAGTTATTAAAATAGCACAAAAAAAGTCATTTTTCCTCAGCTTTGGTTTGTCAATTTCAGTTCTCAATGATTTGTCAATGATCAGAAGAAATCATTCCTATAACTATGCTTTGTTTCTGCTTTGAGTACTCCCTGGATTCTGACAAACTATTTACCTTAATATGCCACTTAAGACCAAAAATACAACTTCAGCTAAATTTAAAAAGTAAAAACCTCAGAAAAAAACAACAGAAAAAAAAACTGTGACTCAGGTTTGTTTCGACATGGATGTTCGGGGAGGTGACAGCATCTGACAACAAAAGCAATCTCGCTTCGGGTTGAAGATTTCTCCTCAGTAATCTCGTCAAGTGTCTAATCAGAACCTGCCTGGTTTCACAACAGCTCTGAGTCGGTTTCCCCGAGTCACGAGGTCGGGCAGGGACAGGCCGGTGAGACTGCATGCACTTTCCGAGCCAAAGAAAACCTACTTCCCCCTTAAATCCTTCTTTATCTTCACTCTCTGTGAAAAGTCCCTTCATCATTAATTAAGGGGCAATCACACACACATGGGCAGCCACCTCCACGGCTAAGCAGATAATGGATTAGCCGATTATCCTATTTGAGCTGTGCTGTTTCAGCTTAGGCGACTTTCACAGCTCGCTGACACCCGGGCGGGCTAAGTCACCACTAAGACCACTCCTGACAATGACAAATCGACCGAACGTACACCTCACCATCCATCACGGTGCTATGAAGACTGAAAACAGACTCTCTGCAGCCCTAGGCCTGTAGCTCTGGCTACATAAGGATACTAACAGTCCCTGCGTGAAGTCGAGTTGGCGAGAGGCTTTCGCAAGTCAGGTTTTTTTAGAGGTTACGCCACCCACAAACAGGGCTCATGTCAGTGTGACTATCGCACCGGGGGATCCAGCCCATCCATAGACCAAAGGGAGAGCTTTGACACGGGCTGGCTGTCTGCTCATCTCCCCTGCTACCCCCTGGAGGCTTGGAGGCAAACTGAGCCAAAGGGCTTCACTGGGCATGCTAAAGTCACAGCCAGCAAACAGCACATTAACCCGGATCCATGGATCACAGCACAGCGCCCGAGCCGCAGGAACAGTGGGGGACATGTGGCCATCTGAAGCCATGAGGGAGCTGAAGGAGAAGGAATGAAACAGCCGTTGAAATTTGCTGCCGGCTTCTGATGAGCATCATATGCAGATGCCATCGTTCCTTGCTTGCTCTTTTTCACACTGCACTTCATCCCTGAAGATGATTTATTGACAAGTACAGTGTATGCCCGCAAAGTCGGGGTTTAGAGTTTGCAGCCTCAGTCATTCACAGAATTTTTCTTAGAAAAATTGTTCAAACTAATAATTGTTCATGGAAACCGTGGACAATATACTGTGGCAATATATTATTTTTCATTCTTTTCATACTGCTGTAATCAGAGGCAGGAGGTTTGAAAGTAGCCATTCCGAGAACGTTATTCATTTCTCCTTGCAGCTGATTGGTTGCTCCCCTGTGACGTATCTCTGGCAGATGCCATTGTAATTCTGTCTATGTCTCGTGTTATTTTAACATGGTGTGGAAAGCCTTTCAAGAAGAATGGAACCTGTAATATCTGTAAAGGGGGACCAACTTCATATGTTGGTGTACTGGGCAGGCATCCCAATTCTTTTGTCCATATAGTGTACTGTTTCCAAAGCCTTGAAGTTCACTCTTGATTCCTGAATACTTGGAATTCGAGAACTGCCTTCTTGTGGAATGGACTCACAGCTCTAACTGAAGGAAAGTGTTTACTGGTGCCTGAGAACAACACTCGCCGGAAAGCAAACACTGCAGCACTGTTGCCTTTATGAGGAAACCTGATTACTCTTTTAGCCACTGAATATGACAGCAGGTAACCTGAATGTGATAAAAGGCAACACTGAACACAATGCTCGGTGCCCTTTAAAAGACAACTGAAGGGCACAAAAAATAACACCTTAATTCAGGCTCTGTATGATCTGCCACTTACTCCTCTGAGAGGAAAAGGTCATTTTCTGGCAGGTGATTATGCTGAGCTTCATGACCTCAACACAAAAAAAGACAAAAAATGAGGCATTGCGGTAGATGTAAGTGCGAGTACACAACATTAAAACACCACATGAGAAGGAATGTATATATAGATAGATAGATCAGCTGTTCTAGGCATAGCTCTAGGTACATGCCAGTGAAAACATTAAAATTACATTCCTGCATCCCAGTAACAGCCTGTGCAGTCACAAGCTCTCTGCAAAATGAAAGCAGGCCAAATTGATAGAGATGTCATGTTTCCCAGTTCCTTGGATGGAAGATGTGATGATGAGTAGTGGTTTGGAAAATGCAGTTTTGTGTGCTGTGTCTCTTTGAAGACATTATTTCAATACTCGAGCTTGTAAAACATCAAGCCGGCATTTTGGATGTTAGTTGTTGGTGGTGAGCTTTTTCAGAGTGCGTGTACAATGAAAGCTAAAATGCTGCAGTCACTGTAAACATCAATCTAATTCCCGAGGGCGAACAATTCCACCCCATCCCTCTGACACCTTGTAATACAAATTTTTACTTTCACTCCACCAGTGTGTCAGCAGAATCTCCTGCTGCACTGATTACTTTAACTGTCAGTTAATCAGATTTCCCACTGCGTTCTATCTCAACACCTGTGTTTTGACTCTGGAACATCAACCTGAATTGCAGGATTTTCTGCCGGTTTAATGGCGCAGAGCAAGTTTTTGCTTCTCTGTAACCTGCAGTAATATGAAGCTGTAAGAGATTGCAGGCTGTGTGAAATTATTTCTGGGGTAAAAAAAAAAAAAAAAAGAAAAGATGAAAGCGTCTGCTCACAAGTGCCAACTGTGTTTTGGCAAAAACCTCGTTTACCAGGCCCAGCCAGGCCCAACCGGTTTGACTGATGTTGGTTCAAATACAACAGGGATTATTATTATTCGTCCCCAGGTTTGCACAGAGGATTAAACAGCATCTCTGAAGACTGGATTGATGGAAATGAATTAGGTCAAAAAAAGACGTCTCAGAATTGTCACCATCGTATTTGTACAGAGGTTTCTAATGACATACATCCCAGCACCCCACAGTCTCGCCAGACAACTGCTAAAGGTTTGGGGCTGAATATGCATGAGAAAATTGTCTTATTAGGGTGGTAACTAATGTCTTGTGAAGGTAGAGTTCAGGGTAAGTGACCTGTAGTTAGTGAATGACTGGTTGCAGTGACCTGTAGTTAGTGAATGACTGGGAGCTGAGAAGAGCGGGACAGTTTTACAGCATCCCATCTTGAAACTGTCCCACACGTCTTCTCGATCACAGCCATCTGAAAGAAGAGAGACCTTCATGAAAATCTGAGTAATGGAGGACAGTTTGCATAATCACAGAAGCTCATTTCATGTTCTGAGTGTTATTTTTTGCACATTTTCTCATTCATTTTCGAATATTTAGGAATAAAGCCTGTTCTGGGAACTCAGGCAATGCTGACATGTTAAAAAACAATTCAGTGCTACAAAATCTTTCAAGCTCTACATTCAGAACAGTAAAAATCCTTGAACTGCTATATATTTGGCACTACAAAATCTCATTAACCCCTGAATTCAGTTCTATAAAACATCTTTTAGCCCCATACATGCAGTACTACAAAACCTTTCAACCCCTGAATTCAATAGTTTTTGCTGAGAAAATGTGCAAAAACATCACTCTAAACATGAAATAAGCATCTAAGATTATCTTTCTGTGCACAATAATGATAGACAGTCAACTTCAGCTTGATCTCTTAATAAGACTCTTTTGCTTGTAATATGAGACAGAAATGTAAGTAATTTTTCATACTGGTTTTAATATATTATTGAAGATGTGAAGACATTGTTGCCAGGAACACAGCAAGAAAAAAACACCAGTGAACAGGATAAGGGGGTGAAGCTAAAGGTGGGGCCAAGACCACTCACATAGAACAGACACATGGAGAATGTAAAGAACTACATAGACAAGAAAACAGGTGGAGGATAAAACATTAAAAAGAGGGGAAAAACAGGGAAAGATGGGGAGAATGTTACACCCACTACCAGAACCAAGGAGACCAAAGAGAAACACTCAGGCACCCTCAGAGATAGCTTTTACCTCTCACACACTATAGATCCCCCTTTGGTCTACTGCTACTCTGTAGGTCAGATGATCAGACAAGACCATCAATGTGGCGAGGGAGACATTGAGCGATGCAGCCACGGTTATCGATCACCCAGCGGCCTTCAAACACACACAACACTTCCACAAGTCCATTCCTTCACAGGTGGTCACTAATCAATAGGTAAACAAGTAATCTCTCACGGTGTTTTTGGGACCAGAAAAGACAGAAGAGAGATGAGAGACGGAGACCAATAAGGTGCTTTATTTAAACTTTGATCCTTTCTGTTAAACCCAGTGTTTATAAGAGGGTAGAGCTGACACACAATTCTGATCTGCTTCTGAGGCAGCTGCTGTGTAAGAAAATGTGCAAATATAACAGTGTAAACATGCAATCAGCATCTAAGATTATCTTTCTGTGCACAATAATGAGATTCTTGTCTTAAGATATTAACAGAGATGTGAAGAACTAGACATTTTTGCCTTCTTTGGGGCAGCTGGAGGCCTAGTGGTTACAGCGTTCACCCTGCCATCAGGAAGCCGTGGGTTTGAGTCCCAGGACTGCCAGTGGTACCTCTGAGGTTCCCTGAGTAAGGTACTATCCCCACACACTGCTCTCTGGGTGCTGTGTTCCTTCACTTGGTGAATGGGTTAAATGCAGAGGAAGAATTTTGCACTGTGGTGTGTTCACACATGACAGAATTTTCACTTTAAAGTCCTTTGGCAGATATCCTTGACATCCCATTTTCAATAAACTTTCTCTAATTGTTTTCTGAAAAAGTTTTCTTTTGTCACACAGACTGTTCTCCATAACTCAGATCCTAATGAAGCTCTCTGTGTTTTCAGATGCCAGTGGTTAGATTCAGTTGTTGGTTTTTGAAGAAATGCAACGGCATCTGGTTCTGTGAGACTTCTTCTCTTTCCTTTGCTGTCTCGGGGAAAGCCTGACATCCCAGCATATCACACTGTATAAAGCGCCGAGCGAGGAGAAGTCCCAGAGGCCTTTCTTGCATTTCTCTTTTTATTTGTTTTTAAAGTTGTCATGCCTTATTCAGTGTCACACTAATAAAACATTGGGTCTTTTGAGAAAAATTAGTGGGACTAAAAAGGACTTTAGAGGTGTCAGTGTTTGTGAGCAGGTGAGCTTTTTCTCTTTATAAAGGCCTGGAATTGGGGCTGTCATACATTTTTCTTACTTTTTTCTGAGTTTACTTGCATTGTAATTAATATTACTTTTGAATGACAGGCATTGTTACACTATATATGCTATATATGACTATACCTTTAGGAACACACACACACACACACACACAGAGTCACTCACACACAAGGAGCCCTCATTATAATGGAATAGCCCACTGAAAGTGTCGATCTGTGACACTGTCTTACTCTATAGTGGCTTTTTTCCTCCACTGTATTTTCCAAACTTGTTTACAAGCTATTTTCAGGAAGACTTATTTTCAAAGTCTGTCCATGACAGTGAGCTTAGAGGCCAGCGCACACCAGAGTTCTATTTGAGCTCTTGAATGTCACTTGCAGTAGCTGTGTGGACTTTAAGCCTTTCGTGTCTTGGCCCAAAAACAGAAAGCCAGAGCGCCGCCGAGATTATACAGCGCAGCAGTTTCGACCTTGCGCACCTGCTGCAGAAGTGGGGTCAGAGCTTCAGACGCCACCTGACCCCGAACCATGAGGCCTGTCATTTCTGCTGTGACCGAGGAGAAATGGAGAAATTGAAGATAGAGGTAAATAAAAAGATAGAAACAGTGACATAGTGAGGTGCATTCGACTGGTAGGGTAGTTGACACACACACACACACACACACACACACACACACACACACAGATACACACAAACACAGACACACACACACACTCAGAAATGCTGCTGCAACAGCTGTTGTAAACCCTTGAGGATGGAGAACACAAACATCAAGTTCGGAACATCTGACATGATATGCCATTTTCCCTTTCCAGCTTGCTCAAACACTCGACGTAATTCCATCAATCAGAATCAGAAACGTTATAGATCCCAGAGGAAAATGTTTATGTTACAGCTGCACAGTCACAGAGAGACACAAAGAAATGAGCTATAATTAATTAATTCATTTTCTGTATCCACTTAATCTTTACTAGGGTTGCGGGTACCTGGAGCCTATCCCAGGGGTCTATGGGTGCGAGGCAGGGACTCCAAAAAATGCTTAGTATTAAAAGCATGTGTAGCTCCAACCATCATAAAGCAGGATCCAGCTGGAGCTGGTCCTTCTCTGGGTGCTTCAAGAACCTTGCAGGGTTGGCCTTTATCTACTGGAGCTGGCACAATCTCAGATGCCTCGGGATGGGTAGAAGTCTAAAGAACAGATAGAAAGAATAAGCCATTAAGAATACAGTGTGCTAGTACTGGACTATAAGGTTATGGGATGAGTTACGTGAATGCCAGATTAAAGAGATGCGTCTTGAGCCTACTTTTAAACTGGGAAACTGTGCCTGAGCCTCAAACACTGGAAGGCTATTCCAAAGCTTTGGAGCTAAATATGAAAATGCCCTACCCCCCTTTGTAGTTTTTTAAATTCTGGGAACTACTAGGAGTCCGGAGTTTAGTGATCTTAAGGAACGTGGTGGATTGTAGCGTATCAGAAGACTGGTTAGGTATGTGGGAGCTAAACCATTTAAAGCCTTGTATGTAAGTAATAAAGACAATTACACATAAGTAGTGACATAAGTGGCAAAAATAGTGACAAAGGGAGGGGAGCTCCGGTGAAAAGTGTGGCAGTTTGGCTTCGATTTATCCAACAGGGTGTCCTGTGAAGCCCATCTGTTTGTGTAGCCCTGGGAATATAAATAAATGTAGGCAAAAAAAGCTGTGTCCGTTTCGTTGCTCTGTACTAGCAAAAAGTATCGAGTCCGTCTGCCAATGGCTAATTGATTTGGCTGGAGCAAATCTGTGCCACTAACTTTGAATTTTGCCCCTTTTCAGTGAAGCAGCCAGAGCCTTTTCCGAGCCAATCTCTCTTTTTCCACACTTACTGTCACATTCATTATTCTGCTGAAAGAGAACGCAGCCATTAGGGAACATTGTCTCCATGAAGGGGTGAATGTGGTCTGCGACAATGTCTAGCTAGGTGGGGTGTTTCAAAACAACACCCACCTGAAGGCAGAACCTGAGGCTTCCCAGCAGAACATTGCCCAGAGCATCACAGTGCCTCCACTGCCTTACCTTCTTCCAATGGTGCATCCTGGTCACATTCATTCCTCAGGCAAGCAACACACACACCCGGCCATTCATATTATGCAGAAGAAAATGAGATTCACCATCTTCCATTGCTTCATAGTACAATTCTGATGCTTACATGGTTTTGGTTTATACTTTTGACAACAGACATGGGTCAGCATGGGCACTCTGACTGGTCTGCAGTCAATTGGCAAAATGACAATTATATTTAGAAATCAAATGTTAGAAACATGCAATGAAAAAGTGCCATGAAGTAAAAACACAGGGATGCAGCAAACTTTTATTGACATAAAATT
>JBBPDC010055365.1:2500-11231 GCA_037974485.1 Hemigrammopetersius urotaenia
TTCTCTCTCTCTCTCTCTCTCTTCCTTTTCATCCTCCTCTCCCTATTACCACCCTCCTTCTCTGTCTCTTCATCCTCCATCCATCTGCCATTCTTCTGTCCATTCTCTCTGTCTTTCCATCCTCCCTCCTTCCTGCTCTCCTTTTTTCAGCCTCTTCCTGTCTTTCCCTCCTGCTTCTCTCTGTCATCCATCTCTCTCTGTTTTCCACTTTCCTGCTCTCTTTTCTCATCCTCCATCACTCTCTCTCTCTTCACCCTCCTACTCTATCACTCTGTTTCCACCTCTCTCTCGATTTCCATCCTCCTTCACTATCTCTCTATGTCCAACCCTCTCCTTCATCCCCATTGTCTCTCTTTTCATCCTCTGTCACCTTTTTCTTTCTTTCCCTGATCATCTTCCGTTCTCTCTCTGTCTTTCCATTCTCCTTCTATATCTCTCTTTCCATTCTTTCTTTTCTCTCTTTATCTTCTAAAGCCAGAGCCGTAACATTTAACTCTGCCAGTTAAAGCCCCACTATATATATATATCCTTCCTACTAATCTCTCTCTCTTCTTTCTCTCTCTCTCTCTCTCTCTCTCCTCCCACGGTCTCTCTTCTTCTCCACGCTCGGCTTCCTCTCCCTCGTCTCTCGACGCTGTACAAAATGTCGGCTATTGATCTTCACCGTTCGTTGACAGGATTCAGAAACAGAGATCCTCATCCACCATTAAACCCAGGCTAGGTTAATCAATCCCAGATCAGTTACCCCCGACAAACCCAACCACCACCCCCCACCAGCTCACCACAGCTGAGCACCTCCACTTCCTTCCTGGCAGAAAGAGAGACAGACAGGTAGAAAATGAGACTGTCAGACTGTCCTGCACCTCAGATACACTTCGTCAGAGACACACTCGGAGTGTGAAGCTCGCTTTTTCAGGTCTGAATGGATCCACAGGAAGAACTGATTTATCAATACACAGTTCATGACAAATTGACGACTAAACCTGCAGATTTGCATTTTCCGATGTGTCCCATTTTTACACAGTGCTGTCAGCTGCACTGTATGTTGTCTCGTCCTGTAAACTATTGTACTGTTGCTTGTGCTTCTTTTCTGCACTCTCTATTTAGTCCTGCCTGCACTTGCATAGTCTTGCACTGTTGTGTTTTTCTTCTTTGTGGTGATTTGGTTTTTCTTCTTTGTGGTGTTTCCATGTTTTTTCTTTGCGGGTCTGTTTTTGTTGTATGTGTCGCTCCATGGTTCTGGAGGAATGTTGTATCATTGCACTGTGTATTGTTTGAATAGCTGAAATGACAATGAACCAACTTGATTTGATTTGACATTATAAACATCATCTTATGAAGAATTTAAAGCACTTGGGGAGCTTAGCAATACAATTTAGAAACGAAGACAGTGGAGGGCCAGGGTTGCGGTTCTTACCGTCATTGTCGATGGCGAAGGGAACGTTGGGGGTGATGATGTCGTAGAAGCAGATCTGGCTGTACTGGGGCGAACAGTCAGCGTCCAGAGCTTCAACACGAACAATCCGGTCAAACAGACGACCCTCAGGGACGGACGCTTCATACCGGTGCTCCACAAACACCGGAGAAAACTCGTTCACATCATTGACACGAACATGAACCGTCGCTCTGCAGAGGAGAGAGAGAGAGACAGAGAGAGAGACAGAGAGTGAGAGAGAGAGACAAAGAGACAGAGAGAGAGAGAGAGAGAGAGAGAATAAGGAAATATTGAGAGAAATAGAGAGGTCGAGAAAGAACAGGAAGAGAGAAAAGAAGAGAATAAAAAGAGAGAAATAGGTTGATAGAATAGAGAGAGATAAATAGAGATAATGAGAGAAATAGAAAGAGAGAGAGAGCAACGAAAGAAAGAAATAGAAGAGAGAGAAATAGAGAGACAAAAAGAGAGAGGGGGAAAGAATAAGGAAAGAATGAAGGAAAGACAGAGAGAAAAGAGAGTAAAGAAAGAAAGAGATAGAGAGAGAGCAAGGGAGAAAGAGAGAGTGAGAGTTAAGAGAGAGAGAGAGACAGTGAGAGAATAGAGAGTAAAGAGAGTAAAGAAAGAAAGAGATGTATATATAGAGAGAGAGACAGAGAGAGAGAGAGAGAAAGAGAGAGTGAGAGAGTGAAAGTTAAGAGAGAGAGAGACAGTGAGAGACAGAGAGGGAATAGAGAGTAAAGAGAATAAAGAAAGAAAGAGATGTATATATAGAGAGAGAGACAGAGAGAGAGAAAGAGAGAGTGAGAGAGTGAGAGTAAAGAGAGAGGAATAAATAGAGACACAGAGATAGATGTTGATGGTTGTGGGCTATTTGGTAATAACACACTGAGTGTTGAACCGGAGATCAGGACGGAGTAAATCTTATAAAACCTGTCATTGCTAGAAATGAAAGCACTGACATCTTGCACGCCCTCAACCTGCATCAGTTCTTAAAGTGACATGGTGGGCTAAATTCCTGCTGTTTTAAAGGTTCAGCGAAAAATCTAACTTACACAGTTTTACAGCCCAGATGTGGTCCATCAGCCGAGACGTGTTTAGAGTCCAAATTTTGTCTCATTAGAGCCACGAGGTTAACGTAGATGGCACAGCTATTGTCCATTAGCTAGCATTTACTATTAACTCATCAAATAAATGAAAATAAAGAACCACTTTCTCATCATCATCAAGACTGAAATTCACAACAGTATGTCCAGGACAGTTGGAGAAAACTCAGCAAGTTGACAAAAGGAAAAAAGAGTTCCTTCACAGGTATTAGGGGATGGTAATGTTATGGCGTTTTTCCATTAATGAACTACCTGATACCGTAAAAAAGGTTTTTCCATTACAGATAAAGTGACCCGAACTGCTAGTCTGACAGGCAGACTTGGAAAGAGAACAGTGTTTATTTACTGTCCATGCAAAAAATAAATAAATAAAATTAAATAAATTAAATAAATAAATAAATAAACCCACATACCAATCGAGACACAAACTAACAGCTGGGAGGTGATGAAGCTCCAGCTCAACTGTCTGTTTGGGCTGGAGATAAATTTCAGTGGGAGTTTCTGCGACTCTAACAAAGTTATCTTTAACTCTGTGAGAAACGTGAAGGAGATCCAGGACGTCACTGACAAGTTCTCTGGGTTCGGTTCTCATCACACAGATAAAGACCGCAGAGAAAACATTCAACACTCAAACAAGACTAGAAGACTAGAAACTAAAAGAGCACAATAACAAATCAGCTCTGGCAGAAAAACTCTGGTTCGACTACATGGACACGGTTTTGGGACGACCGGCCAGAAACTGTGAAGAGAAATATTTGCTACGTTCATTTCTCACTTGTGAGATTTCTTGCTGTTGGTGCCGTCGGGTCCCTCTCCACAGTCATAGGCCTGGATGGTGAAGCTGTGCTCCCTCTGGCTCTCACAGTCCAGCGGCTCTTTGGAGCGCACCAGGCCCTCCCCGGTGGAGCGGTCCAACACCACCGCCTCGAACTGGGCCGTCCCGGAACCGCCCGGGCCGTTATGGACACGGAACCCGCAGATTTCACCTGCAGATGGAGGAGAACATCAGAGTTCAAATCTACTAAACTCAGAAAATAACCAAACTGAAGACCAAGCAAAGGCTGATGGATGTTTTTATCACCGCCTAATCAGCCTGTAACATTACAACAAGTACAGTGTTCCTGAAAACTGGAGAGATGCTCCAAGAGGGCACACAGATATCCTGCTCTGTTACATTTTTATACACTTGCTTTTCATTTTTCTTTCTTATCTTGGTCTAGCCTTTCCAAATTTCTCTTTAAATGAAATAAAATTATTAAATTACTTTATTACACATTACATTTTACTACGTGTTGTACCGGTATAAGTATGTATGTGACAAACAAAGAATCTTAAATTTTGAAAATCTTCACCGGAGTGCCTGTAATGGTGTTGTGGGGATGGAGTTCCGATGATGGAGTTCCGGTGATAAAGCTCCGGTAATGGAGTTTTGGGGATGGTGTTTCTGGTTATGGAGTTCTGGGGATGGTGTTTCTGGTAATGGAGTTCCAGTGATAAAGTTCCGGTAATGGAGTTCGTGTGATGGAGTTCTGGTAACGGAGTTCCAATAATGGAGTTCCAGTGATTGAATCCAGCACCGTTTGGTGGTCCACCTTTCGGACACACCCAGTAAACAGGTGAGATGAACCAGGTATGTCTGAACAGAAAAACAACCAAACTGTGCTGAACATCGATCCTCCAGGACCAGAATTCAAGATTCAAGATTTTTTCCTTGTCACATACATAGTTATACGAGTACAACATGCAGTGAAATGTTCCCCTAAGACTGTGCTATAAAGTTATTAAATAATTAAAATTCAAGACGTCTACCCGTCTTGGCATGATTTTAGTTGTAGTGACCACTTTAAACCTATCACAAAGCTGCTCCAGTTCGTTCAAAATGCTGCTGCTAGAGTTCTAACCATTAACCATTACTCCAGTTCTCAGGTCCATACACTGATCCCAGGTTAGTTCTGAATTGATTTTAAAGCATTACTGATCATGTACTCAATGGTTCGGGAACTAAATATTTTTCTGGTTGATGTTCCATGTATATAATCCTGGTGGGTCTCTCAGATCTGGAGGAGCTGCTGAGCTAGTGGAGAAAAGATCTGAAACTAAACCTGGTGAAATTGTGTTTATCCACTATGCTGTTCAACCAACTGTCCCTTAGAATCAGATCTGCACCAACCGGAGCTTTAAAACGCTGCTAAAACCTGCACTATTCTCCTCCACCTTCTTTAAATATCTGCACTTCTATTACACTTCCAGTCTTATTTGATTGATTTTCTGTGTATTCTTTTTATTTATTTTATTTTGTACTTCCTACTATTTTATGCATATTTTTTTGTTCTTTTCACGTAAAGCCCTGTTTATGGTAATGGTGTATATAAATAATCTAGGTTTGACTTGATAGCGTGCAAAATGTAACAGAATAGAATATCTATGTGCTCTAAAGCGCAGTGCGCTAGTTTGCAGGTTGACATACAGACTTAAACGACAGATGGAACTGGGAGGTCCCTGCAGTAAACAAAACAAAACAAGACGATTAGTTTATAAACACTGACAGCCCTAAAACGTTCTCAAGCCTGGAATGGTTTTTTTAAGCACATCGGCATTTGTCCACTCCAATTAATCACACAAAAACCTCTCTGGCTCATGTGAGAGGTTCTTTGCGTGTGAAAGTGTGAATAAAAGTGTGTGGAGAGTGCGGATGACGGATCAGCCCGTGGAGAGGGAAGGTCTAATCCCTCCGTAATTTTGTACAATTTGTGTAAACACTGAGGCGTAATTACTTACTACCGCACCAAAGCAATCGGCCGCTACTCTACACTGATCCTCGCATTGACCTCCGGCATTAATCTTGTTTATATACACCCCAGCTGTGTGTTCTCAGGTAATAACAGTGTAGTCTTGCGCCGTTCGGTACAGGCAGGCAAACACTTAATCAAAGGCATTGGTCATTTCTCTGTAATTATTTTCCAGAATTATTACAGAAAAACATTCTAACTATTTAAATGCATAAGAAAAGTTGGGGCTCACTCTCAGGAAGTACACAATACGCTGCTTTTTCAAACTTTTATTACAAAAAAAACATCAGAAATACAAACAACAACTGCGACTGACTGGTTTTCAACATTTTAAAGGATGTAGAAGCACATTATTTAGCCACAAGGGCTCAAACTATTGGTTTTGGAGAGATGTATCTGGGGCCGATTTCACTACAGAAGTTTAGACTATTCTATGGGCTTTATAGGCAGTTTCACAAAAGTTAAGACCGACTCGTTTTATACATAAAAAGTTCACCCCCAGGCTAACATAGGTCTAAAGTACTATGTCACCATGGTAACAGCAGAAAGAGAGCCAAAAAAAAACAGAGAGATGACTCATAATTTGTGCTTTGCTGATGAATTTATGGAGAGAGCTGTAAGACGGGAGTTTACAGGGATTGTTCTCACCTGCTGGAAATTTACAACAATGAAGAGGTTGAAGAGTGGAAGCTTTAATACATACACAGAGGGTGTGAGTTTTGTATTAAAGTCTATCTTTTTGAATGCAATGTCAAAGTCAGCTGTCCCAATACTTTAGGCCACTTTAGCGCCATCGTGTGCGCATACGTTCTTAAATCTTTTTTGAACCGCGACAGCACCCCTGACGACAGCGGGATTTACACGGTACAGATTACAACGGCAATCTTTCTCCAAACGGCGTTTTTCTTATTGTTGTTGCATTCTTAACAAAATTTCCTTAATAAAATGTCTTTATAGGTGTTGAATTCCTCCAACATTCATAGATTTTTCGAATGGGTGAAAGGTGCGGCACGGTTAGACGTGTCCCCTCGGGCCGCCATACTACTTAAAATAGCTGCTTTGCACGACAGTATTATTTGGACGTCTATGTCAAGTCTGACTATCCCCTATATCTATGTTATTGTTACAGTCTATCTTTGTAAAACTGGCCCCAGGTCTGTCTTTAGTGACTGACATTCACTTTGTGTTGCTCATGAAAAACATCACACAGTTCTTCTGGTTTCATTTAATTCTTCATCAGGATAATGATCCCATGTGTTCTCCAAAATTGCGACATAATTGTATCCAGTTCAGAGAAGAGCAGCAAGTTTTAGAGAGGGACGTCTCGTCCTCCCCAGTCTCCAGACCTTTCTTCCATTGAGCTGCAGGGACCAGTTGGAGACCCACAAGCTTCACATGATCCAGAACATCACACACAACTGTTTCTGCTGGAAAAGGTGCTGGGAGGGTTCGGGCACAAGTTATTTCTGAAAGTTGCTGGAAAGATGACAGCGATGATTCTGACTCCTGTCCCCTGTAACAGTGATCAGTGTAGCATTCTTGACTTCCCAGTGAGGGGAATTGTGATTAGTAAATTATAACAGAAATCCATCACTGTCCCTGAATACTAGGAATTCTAATTAGAGGCACATTTAGTTTCTTATAACAGTGAACTGTGTAGTATTCCAAGTGTAGAGAACAGTAATTCGACAAGTAATAGTGTACTGTATAGTGTTCCTGATTTCTCAATGAAAGAAAGGACCTTCCTGTTTCTCATAGCAGTACACCACATAGTGTTTCTAATTCCTCAGGGCAGGCTGTTGAGATTATGGCACCGAGTTGATTAGAACAGTGTTGAATATAGCATTCCTGATTTCCCCATGTAGGCAATTATAATTAGAGGAGCATTTTTGTTTCATTTAATGGTGATGCAGGCAAATGTAGGCAATTCTAATCTGATCAGTGTTCCTTATGACGGAGTTCTATATAGCATTCCCGATTTCTCAGTGTAGGGAATTATAATTAGGTGATTTGTATAATGATCAAGGTTTTCAAATGTAGGGAATACTAATCTGAGGAATGTTCATGTTCCTTATAATATTGTACTGTACAGCGTTCCTGATTTCCCAGTGCAGGGAACCTTTCTGTTTAACATATTCATGATTAGTATAGTGTTCCAGTCTAGGAAAAAGTAACAGTGTTACTGATTTCTCAGTGTAGGGAACAGTGATTATAACAGAAATCAAAACAGCATTCCTGGTAGGGAATTCTAATCAGAGGAACTTTCTCGTTTCTTACAATAGTGTAATACACCGCGACCCCGATTTCTCAGTGTAGGGAACAGTGATGAGAGGCACATTCTGGTCCCCCATGAGAGTATAGTGTTACTGATTTCTCAGTGCGTGGAACAGTGATTAGAGTAGCATTCCCTGCTTCTAATTTCCCAGAATGGAGTATTATGATTGGGACACAAAGTTGATTTTAATAGAAATCAAAACAGCATTCCTGGTAGGGAATTCTATTAAGAGGAACGTTCTTGTTTCTTACAATAGTTTCATGTAAAGTGACCCTGATTTGTAGGGAACAGTGATGAGAGGAACATTCTGGTTCCCCATAATAGTGATTAATACAGTGTTCCTGATATCACAGTATAAAGAATTCTAACTAGATGAACATTATGGATTCTTATAATAGAGTACTGTACAGCATCCCTGTTTTTTTAATGTAAGGAACTGTGATAGCAGGAACATTATTACTTCCTATGTTGGTGTGTTGTACTGCTTTCCTGTCTTTGGTGGGACTGACGCTGTCCAGTGTGATGCTGTGTGTTACCTGCATAGTGCAGAGGAGCGTCTTTATCCAGGGCGAACAGAGGAGGGTTGAGCAGAACCGTGTTGTCGTTCTCCATGACTATGCCCTGGTATTCCGTCTCGATCCATGGTTTGTGTTTATTGGCTGAGAAAAGGCAAGGTGGCGGTGGTGGTGGTGGTGGTGGTGGGGGTGCGATGAAGAAAAGGCGTCAGTGCAATTTTCAGATGCAAAAGAGACATTTTCTTAACAAGGCTAAATATAACAGGCGATTAGGAGAATGAGCACGTCTCTCTCACTGTCTCTTTTTCCCACACATGTATATATACCCACTCTCTCTCTCTCTCCCTCTCTCTCTCTCATATATATACAGACACACACACACAGTCAAGCGCATGCACTGCAAAAAACACAGATTTCAAGGAGAACTTGCTGTGAATACATCAAACATGCATTCAAATGAGTTTTATGCAAACATGCGCACCGACAATACACAAACCGAAAAACACACGTTTATTTTTATACAATATCAGGACATAGTCATGATCCATTTATACACAAAATCTATATGCATATAAATATATGTGTGTGTGTATATATATATATATATATATAAG
>JBBPDC010055375.1:0-11229 GCA_037974485.1 Hemigrammopetersius urotaenia
GCCTATTTTCTTTTGTTTTTCTTTGCTTTAATAAATCTGAAGTCTCAACATGGAAACCTGTCTGCCTAGTCCATGGTCCCCCCGAGGTAGCTGGGAAGTTGGAGTTGGAGAGTTGGAGTGTGTATGTGTAAAATGTACATGTCACTATTGTTTTATACACTATTCACCACACTAAAAAAATTACAAATTATACATATAAATAATTTAGATCTTGGAAATGTTGAACTACACAACACTCTTGCATTTTTTTACAACTTCACCAACACTCTTACATTATTTTACAACAATGTTAAGAGCAGAGTGTGTGCATGTGTGACTCATCCCAGGAGTCACACATGCACACATTCTCGAGTGAAGCTGCTGGAATATAGCACATAGAAAAGCTGCAATACAAACACTACTTCACTCACAACACATATGGAGGCATTTCTTATTTTTGTATACAGCTCACACTGCAATAGTTCATAAAAGAATAGCAACCTGTGCATTTTACACACACAGTGCCACAAATAGTACAAACAGTGAACAGAAAAAAGGAAAAGTGCTCTCATTTTTTTTCCATGGCTGTATCTCATCATTCAGCCTTTATCACTTCGGCCCTGCCATGCACTCTGAAGCTTTAAGGAGAGTTTCAGACCCGACTACTTTTGCATGCTTTTGTATGCAATCAGGGCAGCCAATTAGAACAAAGGTTATTTACATAAATCTGCCTTAAAGGCACAGCAAGAGTGGTTCCTATAAACTTCTAAAGGGAAAAGAGAGGTTAGAAAATAGTCACAAAAACCTAAAAACATGAAGGTCTGGGCCCTTTGACTTTGTTGAGCTCAAGCATGGATTCTCACTTGACTCCAAACTAACAGTGGTAAGCTGGGTAGGCAGAGACAAGATGGAAAAGCAAGTGCCCCTGAGAACACACCTCACTGAAAATATGACTTATAGAACAAGAAACCACCAGCCACTGAGGCATACTAGCTCTATGAATTCACTGATAAAAGTTTTCACCTAGTGTATGTGTGTGTGCGTGACACATCATCAGCTATGAGCAGTCTGGTTGTAGTACAGAGTGTTGTGTGTGTGTGTGCATGACACATCATCAGCTATGAGCAGTCTGGTTGTAGTACAGAGTGTTGTGCTCATAAATAAGGATGTTGTTTAACAGGCCCAGGCGGGAAGAGTAAGGGCAGAGGCCTTTGATGGGGGAATCTTTCATTGTTCTACACAGTTATTCCAAAGCAGCAGAAAACACAGATCTCTGTATGGGGCTTTTCATAAAATAAAAGACCCTCATAACAATATTCAAATACAACTGAGATCATTCTTTACTTAAACATAGGTAATGACTCCTGTGGTGGGCTGATGCCCTGCCCAGGGTAAGTCTCTGCCCATGCGCCTGTAGCCTCCAGCATAGGCTCCTGGTACCAGCAACCCTAGTAAGGAGTATGCGGTTACTGAAAATGTGAGTGAACTTCAATAATAAACTATAAGATGATGATTGAGTAACTGTTGTCATTTGCTGGAGCACTAAGTGAGGTGCAAGATTCATTTCACACTCTATAGTACTATGTACTATGCAATGATTCGCTGTATTTACAAGCACTGCTCTCCTTTTCACGTGCACTGCTCTCCTTCCTCCCATCTGGCAGACAGTTTCGCAGCATCAGAACTGTGACTGCCAAACACTGCAAGAGCTTCTTTCTTCAAGCAGTCAGAGCCCTCAACTCACTATAAAAAAGGAACTGAAACTTAATGCATACAGCACAATCAACACACAAAGAACTTAAAAAATCAACTAAACAAACTACCTAAATAACACAAAAGACACACAAATGGGACTGTTGCACAACACACTTAATATTGTCTACCTCATGCTAAATTTGCTCTAGTACAATTTGCACAATTCTGTCTTGTCTTGTCTAATATTCCTGGCAATAACATGAAACTCACATTCTCCTCGAACCACTTGCACACGTTCACTTTTGTATTGTCTATTGTCCTGTCTTTGTTTATTGTACAATAGTTAGTTAAAATAGAAACTTTTGTTTAGATTAGTATTTATGGGTAAGGACTAGCTTTATATTTTTGGGAATTTTTTGTTCCTAGTCTTCTGAAAGTTTGTGTTGGGGACAATTTCACATGCATGTGCTACAAATACTAAAATACACTTTTAGCCAAAAACATGTCTTATAATTACATATAATTAAACAATGTCTCAGGCATCAGGTTGTTTCTTCATGATCATTTCATGAGAAGACTTTTTGAGAGTTTTTCTTGTTTCACCATTACAGTGATTGTTGATGGAATAGAAATCAACTATTTTTATTAATAAAATCCAGTCTAAAATTGAATTCAAATTATAATTGAAATGTTTTCAGTCAATTTCAAATTTCTTTGAAAACTGAGGGACCATTTGAGCAATAAGAAATGGCATTTGGCGACTGAAAGATGTTAACTATTTACTAATGCAGGACTTCAGATATCCAAATGTACACAATTTCCCTCTTACCTTAAGTGTGCCATCTTAGCCAAGATATAATAGCTAATGTGGCTAATGGAAACTTATGTACTGTGCAAACCGCATGCGTAAATAATCACACACTTATATGTGAGGTGTTAAGCAATCGTGTCAATTGTTAATCATTCATTCAGAATGATCGCTCTGTCAGGACCTTTTTTGATGCCATAAATGTAATCCATAAAGACTGAAGTGGGCACGTTGCTCCTCTTGAGCCAGCCTCTGATTTCTGAATGGCTTGGAAAATCTTCTTGGAGGTTGGACAGTCTCTGTCCTCTAGGGGCTGAGTGTGTTTATGCTGGCGAGGCCTCAGTGGCTGTTCAGTCTTCTCGCCTTGTTCTGCCGCCTGCCCCGGACATGTCTGAGCAGCGGGACAGCAGTGGCCACTCTGTGGGTGGTCAGCACTGCACACCGCCCCACTGCATATATGACTAAGAAACACCTATATCACAAAAGGATATGTATTCTTATTAAGATATCGTCTTATTCTGTTGCTGATTCCTCTTCTTCTTACAAAGGCAGCCAGTCTCAGAGTTTCAGAGTTTAAAAACAGGGGGAAATATAGTGTGTGCACAGCACATTGCAGGAGATCGCATCCTAGCTTTGCGCTATATCTAGTTAGTTACAAACTTTAGCTGTGGCTAGACCCAAGAACTATTAGCTAATAAAATAACACCAAGCTCTTTGATTTAACCACTACCTACAATGGAACAATACAAAATGACAAAAACATAAAGAAAAGCTAGAGCAGAAAAAGGTCAAGATGGCTTGACAAGTAAAAATTGTGCAGCTGACATAGCTAATTCATTCATATTAATGTTTGCTACCCTTACGAAAATTCACTATGGTTTCCTATGGTTTTTATGCAGTAACCATAATTTTACTATGGTACCCCATGGTACTTTGGTACTACCCATAGTTTTACTATGGTTTATCCATAGCACTTCATGGTAGTTGTGGTTCTACCATAGTTTACATATACATATACCTCTTCATAGTTACCCAAAAAACATGAAAACCATGGTTATTTAATCATAGTAAACCCTGGTTAATTTCCGTAAGGGTAGTTAGCTTGCCAAGTCAACCTATGACTTAATCGTTAAGTAAACTGGCACAGCACAGAAGAACACAGAGTGAACAACATGAAATTCCTTCTCTGTATTTAACCCATTCACCAAGTGAGTGCACCCAGGGAGCAGTGTGTGGAGATGGTAACTTGTTAAAGAGCACCTCAGTGGTGCTACTAGCAGTCCTAGGATTTGAACGTTTACGGCATTTAGCAGATGCTCTTATCCAGAGCACCATACATCGAACTCCATGACCTTCTGATCACAGGGACAACTCCCTAACCACTAGGCCACTTTAGCTAAATATATCTGAAGTTCATAAAAGCAGAATCTGAAAATGAACTTGTAGCTAGCTAGTTGGCTTCTATGTTAGCTTGCTAATAAGCTGAGGTGAGGCTTCAGAGGAGGCATCTGTTTTAGGGGCTTTGCTTGACTGTTGTTTCAGAGCAGGACTGTGTGCAAATGTGAAAAGGAAATGTTAACAGTTTAACAGTTCAAATTTGTTCTTATCCTACACCATATACTGCTGTATCAGTGGTGTGCTAATATTACTGCTGGGGGAAAGCTTCATTCTGATGTTTTTCACTATTCACTTATTGACATCTCTCATCCAGTTATGTGTACTTTCAAGGTGAACTCAAGGTGTTTGATAGCCATAAGTGAAACACACTGATATCTCTCTCTCTCTCTCTCTCTCTCTTCCAGACAGATGATAAACACCAGCTACCACAGCTGAGTGTGATTCAGCTTTGTGGAGGATCAAGTCAGGAACACGCCTAAATATACTCTGGCATTCCCATCAGCCCACCCAATGTGGTTCTGACTGACTCCACCCAGGCAGGTGATGCCCCGAGAGCTTAGTTTAGCTGAGGTATGTGTGTGTGTGGAGGGGGTGGGAACTGAGGGTAGCGTCAGTGTGCGTTTTTGTATTTATCTAAACTGTGTGGCTGTTCTTTTCTGCTGGGGCTGCTTTGCACTTGGGATTGCTTCATCAGGACCTGATGAAAATCATACATTAATGTGCTTTTAGTGGGACACTTTGTAGCTGTAGTGGCTGAATGCAGATGTAGATGTAGCTGGAGGGATGCATTCTTTTTCACTCTTTCACTCTCAGGGCTGTGAAACGAATCAGTTCCTTATTCGGCTGCCAGTCCTATTCTGAAAAAAATGTGTTATTTGAGATCTGGGTGGAAGGAGAGCGGCAGAAAAAGGGAATCTACTCTTGCGCCCCCTATTCCTATTGTTTTACTTTTTGGACCGTGTGAAATGGTGGAATGATTTCACCCACTGTGGAACCAATCTTCCTCTCCTAATATTGTTTTCTTTTGTTGTGTTTTGAGGTGCATCTTTATCAGCATCCTGAAAATGCAGCGTGATGGTGGTTATCATAGCATGGCCTTCTCCTTCATGTTTATTTGAGAAAGTAGGGCGCAGCATGCTGGTGGGATGATGGCTATGGTTGAGCTGTGGCCAGCCTCATGTGGCTTTCTCTTCTCCTCTCATGTTCACTTTTTCCACTTTTCCATCCAGAAAATCTATTCTGCGCCCCCCTTTCTCTCCATTTCTTCTTCGGAACTGCACACTGAAACATTGTCGATGCTTCCAGTTTTGCACGTATAGTATTGGGTTTTTTTTCTTTCTTCCTGTCTGACTGTCTAGCTCTCTTTCCCTGACCCTCCTCTGAGACTACTGTCCTTCTCTGAGACTACTGTTTCAACCACCATCCCAGATTCTTACAGCAGATCTGAGACCAGCTAGTTTAATACATTCATCATCCTGAAAAGGGACATTTGTTTTGTGGTCACATATAATAGACATAACAGAACACATGCTATATAAACATATTTTAATATAATATTATTAGTCCATTATTAGTGCCAGTGCTTCATGGAGGCCTCCAATTCAGCTTTTCTGGATTAAAATGGAAGTTGCCCACTTTAGAATTGACCAGAATCCATTATGATAATATTAATCAAAACATACACTTAGTTTTTGGCCAAAATAAATTCTCAATTTAATTTGTTTCTTAATAAGTTAAATCAAAGCAAATTATGAGCTCAGAGATTTACAGCCTTGAATCGTTCTCCTACAGCTGGTCGCAGATCAGCGTCTTCTGGGCCAGCGTACAGTCCACTCCCATTTCTTGCCTCTGATTGAACTCTTTGCCGCCCTCTCCGTCAGCAGACCCCAGTACACAGTTTACAGTGTTAGGCTGGGAATGCAGAGATGAATAGAAACAGTAGTATGCGATATCCCTGTATGATGGCGTGGTGCATGCATCACAGAGAGTCTCCACTTTCTGGTACTGAACGAGTCTGAATGATATGTAATAATTGATGAGTCTAACAGTGTTTGAGTGCAGGTGTATTGGATTAATATATAACACAAATTCAGATTTTGCACCATAAACACAGTTCACATCAAGTCAAATCTTAAATATGGTTGTGTGTTGAAAATTCCAGCGGTTGTTTCCATTGTTTCAAAATATCACGATTCATTGAGCAATAGAAGTGTTCCAAAATAATCTCGAGCACACTCTTGTTGCTTTCATTTACTCTGAAAGTTAAGATTATGTACATGACTCATTTGGAGAGGGTTTTGTTCTGGAGCCCCTGACTGCATGTGCTGTTAGGAGAGCAATATTTGCAAGCATGGTTTTCTTCTCTTTCCTGATCTATCAGAATCGAGACTTCCTATAATCTGTTGAGGACTTCACATTAGGTCCAGAAGAGGGCAGCACTTTGCTCATGCCATTGTGGTCAGAACTGTCCATATGGTAAACTATGATGATGAAGCTTTCGGCAAGTCCAGATTCTTGATCAGTGCTTAATATTTTTGATCAGCACAAACATTAAAGACAATTCTGCTTTCCCTTTATGTTTTGGAAAAGATTTAGTTCCTTCAGCATAGAAAATGAAAGTCTACAGGGGAAGAATTTATGAAAGTGGGCTCAGTTTAGTGCAGCTAAGTGGCAACACTCTTTAAAACGCAGACGGTTTTGTCCCACAGTGCAGCTGATCAGGTTACATGGAGTGGGAGAAGCGGAGAACAAGGAGAAGGAAAGAGAAAGAGACGAAAGAGGGAGAGGGAGGAAAGGGGCTGGAGGACAGAGGGTGGACGCCAGGGAAGTTCATCCCTCTTTCCGAAGAGCTTTTGGAATGTGAACTTGTGTGCTGTCTGGGGGAGAGTGAGGCTCTATGGCTGTATTTTCTCTCCCCTCTGTTGACTGGGTTCTTCCCTCCTACGTAAGAGAGGGAATTAACATAAAGACTGTAAATGCCAGGCTGAAACAGTGCATGATTCGAGCTCATTCATGCTCCACATCAAAAACATCCGTTCTTGCATTTAGTCACCCAGTTTTGAGAGCTCCTTTCTCATTCTTTAATTACTGAGTGAGGACATTTTACTATGTAATATTTCATTATACAATAAAAGCATACTATATTACATCATATCATACATTAAAAGCAATATCATCATTACTTTATAAGAATAATAATATTAACAACCATAACAACAGTGATAATATTGCTTTTAATGTATGATATGATGTAATATAGTATGTTTTTATTGTATAATGAAATATAACATAGTAAAAATCTAATAAAAATAACTCATAATAACACATGAAGTGTAATAACAGCAGCAGCAATAACAACACTAATACTAATACTACTAATAATACTAATACTATTAATAACAGTAATACTAATAATAATAATGAGAAGAATGTTGCTTTATTTTTACAATACAATAATATATTTTCATATAAAAAATACATGTGTAAATGTGATAATAATAAGAATAATGGGCCAGGTGTGTGGGTTTAGAAGACTCTGATTGAACAGCAGCACACAATATGGATATTTATTGGCCTGTAATAAATGGAGTGACCAGTGCCGTGGTCAGTTTGGTGCCTGTGTGTGTGTGTGTGTTTGTGTCTGTATAGTGATAGCCGTGCTAACAAGTGGGGGTTGAAAATGAAAGGGCCTGGCTATCACTCGGATTTCCTCTTTGACCTGAACCCTTGTAGGGACTGCTGTAAATTATGGTGTGTGTCTATGGGCTAATGAGTCTTTGATGTCTTCAGAGGAGAAAACTGGTCAGTTGTCCTTTTGCATATTGCAACTTATCTGCAAATTGTAAACCAGACCTATGTGTCAGAAGCAGAGAGAGCCTTGTTGCATTTAAGGGGTGAAATTCTATGAAATGAGGAGAGCTGTGTTTAGCTTCTTCAGAATGCTGAACATCTACACATATGATGATTTTAGTCATTATCCTCCTTGTTTATAGTTTAAAGATATACCTGAGCAGACTGAACAGAAGGTGCTTGTTTTTGCTGTTAAGTCTCTATAAAAACGAATGAGAAACGGCTTGTTTGTGAAGGACACTGGCTAATCTTCAGGCAGGTAACAACAGGCAGTAAACCAACTGAGGATGAAGACAGAAAGAGGGAGATATTTAGGTAGTATGTGGGTTGCCAAGTTAGAGGGGGATGGGCTGGGCCCTGTTATTTGACCCATCTCTCTAGTGAGAGGTCAAAGATGGGTGTGGAAGTGGCAGGCTTGGGACTGTGGTTAAATTTAAAAATTTAACTTTTTTACCACAAAGCTCACTGCTCTTAAAATAAGCCCATTAACACTATCTCAGACATTAATACATTACAAATTAAATATCTTAGATGCGAGCACAATACAAAGCTGGATATAAGTAATGGATGGAAACTGTATTGAATGAAATGCCTATAGGAAGAGTGGTGAGAGGACCTTATGAGGGAAGGCATTATACTCGAGGCTAGTAACATTAATGCAACAACATGCGTTTGCTATTTATTTCAGTACAGATTTAAACTTAAGCAAACAATTCAGCATGGATAACAATAACCTTGCTGTAGCTTGACCTCTTCATATCTAGCCCCATAATTAACTCCAAGTTTAAGTAGTGCAAAGGTTTGAGTGTAATTATACAATTTTGTTGATTTTCTATGTGAAAATAAAACCGAGCTTCTGCCGATTTATTGATATATCATTTACTTGCATTCCTAAATGTTTAACACAATATATTCTGCAGAGAATGTGTGCTTGTTTTCCTGTAAAAAATCAACCAAATGTGTCATTTGACTGGGGATAATCAAACTTTTGCACACAAGTGTAATAAGGGATTAATCACTCGTCTTTACCATCTATCACTGTTTCTCTGAGTCATGCAGTCACATCTGTTATCATCATTTAGAGCAGACTCTAACCATATCCAGCCTCTCTCTCTCTGTCTCTCTGTCTCTCTGCCTCTGTGTCTCTCTCTCTCCCTCTCTTTTTCTTTCTCCACTCCTCCTCTTTCCTTCTCCCCTGTTTTCTTTCCTCTTTTCCAGCCTGTTGGAGCTTTAAGCTCTATCCCCCTCTCCTGTTTGTGAGAAGTTTGTCAGTTTGTCATGGAGTCTCACAAAATGGCTGTTAGTGCATCACGACTGCTCACTGTTTGGACGGCACTTCAGCACGGTGTGAAATATGTGTAATGCAAGGGGAAACCATGCTTTCCAAAGTATAAACACACCAACTCCCCCCACTGGTCCACCAGGCCATGGATTCACACTTCTCCTGCACATCTTTCCAGCCATTCCAGTCATTATATATGCCTTTATAGGATTAACCTCTCAAAACCTTTAGGTCTGGATATGGGTCCACACTTCAGTTCTTCACACTTAAAAACACCTTACATGCAGTCAGCTCAAAAAGTCACTAGAGTAAAATGTTTCATATTACAGATTAAACTGTCAACATAATATAAAGTAGAATCTTTTATGCTATTACATGGATTTCAGAATGTCTTTGTGTTTGCTGTTGGAACTTTTGTTTTAATGACCGTGTGCACTCAAACTGACATGATGAGAAAACCTCTGATGAGTAAATCAAATCCATCTGAGAATCGTCTAAACAAGCATTCCAGAGAAGGTACAAGACTCAAAAAATAATTTTTGTATCAACGCCTCAACATGGACAGTGTCATAAAAGGGCCCCAACATGAATATTTGAGAAAAATCGAGCAGAATCTTTCTCTTTTTTTTATTTTACTTCATCAGACCTTTTCTGTATTTACAATTTCTCAAAAGTCTAAAACTTTCAGTTTATTTACAGATTTAGATGAAAATAAATAAAGTGGGGTGATGTTTGAACTTTTAGTTATATAATAGTTACTCAATCAAATACATTACACACTTTAAAAGAAATGAGCTAATAAGGGTTTTTGAAGTTTTGAAGTGTTTTCTAAAGAATCTTTCAGTAAAGAACTGTGTGTTAATTAATCGTATAAATAAAAGGTTTGAAGGTTGTTAATTCAATAACAAGCCTACAGTTGACATAGATTAAAAAACATGCATCCTAGCTTGTGCAAAATGTACCATAAACACTTGCCATGCCACCGTGTATTAGTTCTTTTTACTATATTCAAACAGTTTAAATGTGACAAACATACAATTCTCTTTATATTGCAATTTATGTAATGCAAAATGGGTTCCTTCCTTTCTGGAAGTGGGTTTCGGACTGTACTGTGGAGTAAATAATGAGTAGGGTAAGATCTAACTACTGTTTCTGACTGAGGCAGTAAATCATCTTTTCTATTTCAGAGTGTTGACACAAGTGGCCATAAACCCCCTCATTTACTCAGAAATCAATAGACAAATCATCTTCCCTTTAAGTCCTTACAGGAGGTGGTGCCTTCCTGTGCTTTCTTCAGTCATTCTACTGTTTCTTTTACTTCTTCAAAATAGTGTTGGCACGTGGAAGACAGAATAATGGACATTTTTACATTTGGCTTGGAGGTATATACCAGCTCTCTCTCTCTCTCTCTCTCTCTCTCTCTCTCTCTCTCTCTCTCTCTCTCTCTCAGTGGGTAGAAATCAGCTGTAAGGCATGTGTATGCCTTTTTTCCACCTCTCTTTCTTCAGTTCAACCTCGGGACGTCCCACTGGCCCCGCCCTCTTTGGATCCTTTTTTCCTCTGCAGCTTTCTTCCCACATATTCTGGCACGCTCTTAATGTTGATGTGGCAGTCAAGTAGATGAGTCTGTGGTAGAGAGAGAGTGAGCGAGCCAGTGAGAGAGAGAAAGAGAGAAATCTGCATGATGGTCTAAATGGAATGTTTGTTCCATATATAGTTTGTTAAGGTGGAGTTAAAACGTCAGCTAAAGCATATCTGACACATAACTTGCATTTGAATTTGTCTATAAAATTGTTATTAAAGTCAAACAGAATCAAACAGTTTAGTCAGCTGAAGTGACAGTATGAGTACTGTGTCTACAGCCTTACCTAATTTAAAGTGAAAGTATGTAGCCAAAAATGTATGGAATACGTGTGAACACATGTATACGTTTATTTTTGGCTCCTGTGTGATACAGTAACTAATGGGTGATATCATATTGATTTGCATGGTTGTGGAAAGTTGTATATCGTCGTTGTCGGGCGGAAACCTCATATCTCCAAAACGGCTATTTTTCAGGAAACTGAAAAAACTATTTAAATTCTAAATAAATGAAAACTGTGTCATCAAACATCCCAAGCTATTTTCAACACTTTTCATTGAAGTGAAGTGACCATTTGTCATACGTGAACACACCACAGCACACAGTGTGAACAGCACGAAATTCTTCCTCTGCATT